>JAVSBS010003277.1:111376-159147 GCA_033124195.1 Coracias cyanogaster
TTTGAAAGCCTTCAGAGAAGGATACTCCACAACCTTTCTGGGAAGCCTGTTCCAGTGCTCTATTACCCTCACAGTGAAGAAGTTTTCCTTATGTTTAGGTGAAACTTCCTGTGTTTCTGTTTGTGCCCATTGCCCCCAGTCCTGTTACTGGGTACCACTGGAAAGAGCTTGGCCCCATCCTCTTGACATTTATAAGCACCTGTCCGTCTCCCAGAGCATCTATATTATCCCCTCTCAGTTTTCTTTTCCCCAGGCTAAACAGCCCCAGGTCTCTCAGCCTTTCCTCATCAGAGAGATGCTCCAGTCCCCTAATAATCTCTGTAGCCTCGGCTGGACTCTCTCTAGTAGTTCCTTGTCTCTCATGAACTGGGGAGCCTGGAACCAGACACAATACTCCAGATGTGGCCTCACTAGGTACAGGGGAGGACAATCTCCCTTGACCTCCTGGCCACACTCTTCCTAGTGCACCCTAGGATACCATTGGCCTTCTTGGCCACAAGCGCACACTGCTGACTCATGATTAGCTTGTTATCCACCAGGACTCTCGGGCCCTTCTCCACAGATATATTGCATACAATGATATGCTATAAGGCCATGGCTATGCTTTCATTGAAGACCTCAAATGTAAATATAAATGGCAGTGACTTCAGCAAAAATAGTTCTGTGGGTCTGGGAGTTGCCGCTTGGGATAGGGGTGGCCCCTGGCAGTTTGCAACAGGATTTGGTTCCTGTGGACCTGCGCAGGAACAGAATATTTGCTGGCCTAGGGGCTGAGGGTCTGTCTCCCTTCCAGGTGCTCTCTCTTTCCTGATGTGTTCATGCGGAACCTCCCACTCCATCCTAGGGGTGAAGAGTCCAGGGAAACACACAGCCTACTTGAAGGATGAGGGCCACTGAGTGAGCTGGGGAAAGGAGCAGAAATTCGATTGTTTGACTGACTTGCAAACTTAACACTTTTTCCATGCGGAAATAAATTGGAGTATTGCTTTAGCGGACAATTGCTGAGCTTTCTATTTCTGTTAAGTTTCTCTCCCTCCCCCTTTTACTAGTTTTCCTTCAACTCTGTTTTCCAATGTCACTGAGTTATTATTATCCAGATCCAAATCTCACAGTTTCAGTGAAGGAGAACGTGTATTAAAATACCAGATTTACCAGAAAACATCTGCAACTTGCAAGCCTATTGTATTACTATTATACGAGCAAGCCATTGTAAATTCTTTAAAGTCTGTAACTTATTTCACGTTAACACACTGTGTGTTTTACAACACCATTTCAAAGTTTATGGCCTTTTTTCTTTAGCCGCTTGTTCCAATTGCATCTTATATTTCATCAAATATGGTAAAGGAACCATGAGAATAAATTGATGCTCCATATGAACCCCCTATAAATGGATGTTGCCAAATTGCTGTAAAATGGTTTTCCTTTTTCGCCCTCCAGAATTGTTAGTAGGTTTCTGAGGCCAAATTCTACAGGGAAACGTTATGATCATTTAAGGCCTCCAAACTTTATGCTTCAGTACAAAAGGCCTAAAGGCGAGGATTTAAAATGGATGAAGTGGAGAAATTTGCACTTCCTTAAGAAAACATAGAGTACTTCCTTCCGTGTGTCAGAAGTGAAAAGGGAAAATACAAACTAATTTGTCAGGAAATTTTCCTTCTATAATGCCCTCTTTAGTCCTTCTCCTCTCACCTTTCCCTTCTCCCACCCCAGCCACACAAGCCTTATTTTCTCCTCCTTGTTGTCAGCTTTCTGGCCACAGGTCCCAGCCCCAGGAACTGTGACGGACGACGCTCTGCTCTTCAACTCATGCGCAAGAGCTCTGCTGTAATGTCTCCTCATGTTCACAGCTTGCTCCTGCCACCCTCTTCCCCCTCACCTCCCCACCCAGGCTCACGCCTGCAGACAATCCTTCAGGAGATAAGTACCACTCAGGGACACCAACTCAGCCGCCAATGACGGTTCATCATTTGGCTCTAATTGGACGCTGGTGTAAAATGAAAAAAACACTTGTCATATTTATGAGTTACTGTGAGTTAATAATACGCTGGGATCCATTAGTTAAAGCACATTTGCTCCAAACATGTGGCTTCAGCTTTTTATTTTTCATTCAAGCAACATTTTTTCAGATGAAATGCTGTTGCCTTTTTTTCTCCCAGGCACTCAGTGAGCCTCAGGGAGTTACAGCATCAATTATTTTTATCCTCATGTGGAAAAAAAAAGAAAAAATGAAAAAGGAGTGTCCTAGCCAGAGAAGTTGGAATTATTATCCAAAATAATAATAAAAGAATATCAAAACATCCAGAAATCAAAAGCTGCAGCCAGCTGAACAAATGTACTCAAAATTGAAAACACAAAAAGTCTGCAGAAGATTCTCTTGCAAATAAAGTGGGCTTTGCTCTCTCTGTATTTTTAGTAATCTCCTGTCCTGCCTGAGCCAATTCTTTTTCTGTTAAAGTCTATCTACTTGAGTCAATTTTCTTTGACTCTATTTTGAATGATAAACTCATTAGTGCCTTGCAGGTGGATTTGCCTGAATTTAGAAACTCCAGAAAGGACTAAAATGGCAATCAAAAATAAAGCGTGAACAGAAACTTGTTTTCATACTCTTGCTTCTGAAATGGTGTTGCCTTTACATGTAATAAAAATCAAGATGTTCAACTTTCTTTCTCTCCTCCTCTGCAATATTTTTTCACTGCTGAAGACATCAAGAGCAGAATTTACCCTTCCCTTGATGCCATCTTTTTTTCCCTTTCTGTTTCATCACAGCTGCATGGACTCCAGCCAACTCAAACTGTACCTTCGCACTTCGCTGCTTAGGACTTTGCTGCACGTTCAATTTGACAAGACATTTTAATGTAGATAACTGACCAGGCAGCTGAAACTTCACACTGGTAACTGTGTTCACAAGGACGCCAGCACTTCACACCTCACTACTTTATCCACACACAGGTTGATTTCTCTAAAATCAGGAGAAGGTGGCACAGCAAACTTTATGAAACCCCTCTTGCTTTCATTACCTGCAGCTTGATTTGCAAGGCCTTGGTTAGAGGAACAGAGCAAGCTCCACCTGCTCTTTAATTCAAGGATGTATTTTGCCCACCATTCCTAGGAAACATTTATGGAACATTTTACATATTGGTGCTGCTTTGTTGGTAATAAGTGTTCTTTTATTTTATAAGCTTCAACTAGGCAAAAAGCTCCTCTGCTGCTGACTCAGCCTCCAAAGCTGCACTTTATATATGTCAAATAATATATACACATTTATAAGGTGAACAATGGTTGTATTTAAGTACTGATTTAGTAATAATGAACTTCGCTGGCAGTATCCTTTGGAAACTAAATCCATAAATTTTATTAGTATTAAATGTTTCTAATGGGAGTTGACAAATACTTGAACTGAGTTGCTTTTTCTATGCACTTGGCAAAAGGAAAGGGACAAAAATTCCTATTGCACAATGAGAAATGCATTAATACTAAAACCCATTCATCTCAATTTTGTACAAATATAATTTAAGACCTTTTACAACCATTGGTGAAATTACAATGTGCTATGGGGAAGCTGCAAACATTTTATGAGAGTAATAAAATTGTCATTGTAATACCATTCTAGGGTGCAGGGACAATATAGATATTTGAATTACCTATTGTCCTTACGCCAGGCTGAAAAAGCTAGATGTAGGAATTATAGCATGCAATGGAGACAACTGTTGAAACAAAGCAGAGAAATGAAATCCAGGTCCACTTTAGCGGGCCTAAGACAAATTATCTTAGAAACCCGTACGCAGAATACCCTTCCCACTTGTGTCAACAACAATGAAATTTAAACGGGTGGACTGTTTTATATTTGTGTCAATGGTAGCACAGAGACTAACTAATTAAGAAGAGATTATGCGTAATAAAATAGTATAGCATCCAAAAAACTGATGTTTTTAGCTTCTGTGACATATTTCCTAGGGTTTGCACTCAAGCCTGACTGAAGGTAATCATGGTGGTCCCCCTTCTTCATAGCCAAAAAAACTTCTCATGTAGCTCATGGCAAACCCATGAAATCTTACCTGGGATTAAAATAGTGTTAACTTTCTAGAGGTGAAAATTCCTTTCACTGAAGAATAATGTTGCTGGGCTATATCCAGAGAAACAGCATTGCTCTCTCCCTGGCTGTCCAAGAGACAAACAAAAGGAAAAAAGAGAAGGGAAGACAAGAGAGGCAATTGCAGTCTTGTACATTAGCAACATTTCACTGGCTGGGTTCTAGAGAGTAATAAAAGAATTGAAATAGTTCAAGCATCTGCCCTTGGCTGAGGGACTTGTAATTATACACTACAGACTCCACTCCCTTGGAACAACAGTCTTTGATTTCTATCTCTTCTTTTATTACAGCTGAAACACAAAACTCCTGATGAAACCATTACATTTCCATGTGAAATTCACAACTATAAGGGGAAACCTCCGCAAAGTTGCCAGACTTACGAAGGGGGGGCAGAAACATATAGGCAAAGGTTGTAAAGTTCCCTTCCAAGTTTCAAAGGTCCAACCACTTGGGGCAGCCTGCTCTGGAGTTTGGGGTTTATTCTCCTCCTTTTAGTAAACACTTTCAAATGGGAGTAAGAAAGTTTATTTTATTGCCTATTTATTAAGAGTTACCATATTGTGAACTCCTGTGGCGCGGCTAATCACTTTCTTTAACATCATTGACCATTTAGTCCTCACCAGGATTATGAGAACAGTGGAAGAATCTCCCAGTAGAAGTTTCTGAACACCTAGAGACTCACTGAGACCTACTATGCTTTAAATACTCCTTACTCCTGATTTCAGGCAACACCTCTCCACAGGTGCAAAAGACTCATGAACCTTGCTAGGACCCTCAGAGTGATAACTGGACCTTTCTCTACCTGCCCAAGTCTTCCCAAGAGGAGGTGGGCAGGCAATGTGAAAGAAGAGGTAGAGATGCCATCTGGTGCTTAACCCTTCTTTCTAAGCAGGAATCCACATTCAGAATCTGCTTTGAAATCCTCACCAGGGTGCACAGCAAGTGGGACTTCTAAAGAGCGAGTCCTGGTCAATGAGTATGCCACTTTGGGTCTTCCTGGAGGAAGGACTCAGAAGACTTCACCAGTGGCTTCTGAAAATGCAAGTTGAGATAGTGCTGTTGCCTCTTCCATGCCCCACCTGGAGGTGGCAGTGCCACGATCAGCGCTCATGGGAGAGAGCCACTGCTTCACTGACAAAATGTCTAAAGCAGTCCCTCTCCCCTCCCATACACACACACTTGACTTTTTCTTGAAAAGCAAATTCAGAACACACCTTTCTGTGGTCACAGAACCATAGAATCATTTAGGTTGGAAAAGACCTTTAAGATCATTGAGTCCAACTGTTAACCTAACTCTACCAAGTCCACTGCTAAATCATGTCCCTAAGCACCATATCAACATGACTTTGGAACACATCCAGAGATGGTGATTCAACCACTTCCCTGGGCAGCCTGTTCCAGTGCCTGACAACCCTTTCAGTACAGAAATTTTTCCTGATACCCAACCTGAACCACCCCTGGTTTAACTGGAGGCCATTTCCTCTTGTCCTATCACTTGCTATTTGTGAGAAGAGACCAGCACCCACGTTTCTACAACCTCCTTTCAGGTAGCTGTAGAGAGTGAGAAGGTCTCCCCTGAACCTCCTTTTCTTCCAACTAAATAGCCCCTGTTTCCTCAGCCACTCCTCTTAACACTTATGCTCCAGGCACTTCACCAGCTTCATTGCCCTTCACTGGACCTGCTCCAGCACCTCGATGTCTTTCTTGTATTGCGGTGCTCAAAGCTGAACACAGTGCTTGAGGTGTGGCCTCACTAGTGCTGAGTACAAATTAGATGGCCTAAGCCTGCCCCCTCAGCTAGGGAAGCTGTTCAGCAGCCTGAGCTCCCGTCACACTTATTCCCATGTTTTGCACATTGCCAAGAGGCAAGAAGGTATTTCCCTACACTGCAACCTTTTATTTTCTGTTCTTTTTACTCTGGCTAATATGTCTTCTTGGTAACCACAGTATAATAAATTTCATAGAGCATGACCGGCATACTTAGTTCATATTATTCATTTGCAGTCATTTATTTTTTTCCAGCTCCTCTTCCCCTCCCAGTCCCCTCTCCCCAGTGCTCACTCTGTGGAATGATAATAATACACACAGAGTGCCGGCTGGCTGAGAAGGACTTAAAAACAACAAGTAAGAGGATCTTTCTGTGCTCACACCTGTTTTAAGATTTGTTATCCTTAAAAAGGAAAGCTGTAGGGATTCACTCTCTTTCTTCCTTGTAGACCCCAGTGGAATATACCATTAAACCACAGGGAGGAGAGAAAGCCTTCGGTGCACTTAAATATACTTATGTCAAATCCATCTCATTCTTCCTGCCTTCTTTCCTCAATCTAGCCACCGTTCCCAAGGGCTGGAGAACATTACAACCCATTCACTTTATAGAATGGGCACAGACAGACTTTTTCACCATTTCGATATGTCTACATTTGCAGGCATATCCTGTAGGCTAACTGAAACAGCCTTAATTTCAATTTACTGTCTCCCTGAGGAACATGCCATTCTCCTGAAAGTGGAAAAAACCCTCAATGGCCATTCCCTGCCCCCCTTTCCTCCATCTCAAGTCAAGATCTGAACAGGAGGGAAAATCTCTCCCAAGATTAATGGACTGCAGTTTTGATGCTTATAACAGGGCACATGATCTTTATTAAACAAGTAATGAACAACTTTCACTGAAGTACTGTTACCGTACACGACTCATCTAAATCCTTTTCCAAATCCCTGTAGAATGGTGTTATATTAAGAAAAAGAAACCATTCCTCTGTGGTCATTTAACTCTGCCTTGTTTTTCAGCGGTGCTGTCAGTAATGACAAAAACAACACTAATAAAAAAACAGCCGAGATCTTGGCTTACGAACTTCGGATGCATGCTAGGATCAACTCAGTAAAGTATAAAGGTGAGATGCTTCTGCCTTCCTAAGACAAGTATTAAGGGTTAGCTATAATTACAACAAACCGAACAAATGAATAATAGGAGCATAGAAAAACAGCAGTACTTGTTGCCAGGCCTTTGTGGTCACAGCTCTGATTTAGAGCAAACCGACATGTAGAAATCTGGATTTAGGAGAGGGGTGTTTCCTTGCAGAAACGCCAATGCCTTACTGTCGTTCAGGCTCTGCTGGTGCCTAGTGTTGCAGGATTTCACCGGGCCTTTGGAAATTGTCTGGAAGAACTGCCAACGTAGGAGTCAGTGTGTAATATTTCTATGGTGTACATCTCTGCAAGGTTATAGTTAACCATTTATCATCCAATACCCACAGTACAAACCCAGTTATATCTCCCAGTGCTGTAAATACCATAATGTTCTAACAGGCTTCTTAGGAAAGTGTCAGACATTGAAGCATATGGCCAAACAGTGATTCATGTTATTACACTGAAACAGTTTTAGCTTTGCTGATGTATTGCCGAAAACTTAATGTTTTCTGTGCGGTCTCTTCTGGGAGGATGATAGTTCATAGATTGATGGAGCCGGACTAAGTTATCCAAGTGGCCTGATGCTGCAAATTTGTACACAGAAGTACTGTATTTAAGGCAAATTTTTCTGGTGTGCTTGCATTTGAGATGTCCAGTTATGAGCAGGCATAAGTGGGCATAAAGGGAGGAACTTCTGGTCAAAAGAAGACAAGAGGATTTGGGCTGGGCCAGACCTGTCATCTCAGCTTCCCACAGACCACGAACATTTTATTTGTTTTAGCTACACTGCAATTAAAAATAGCAGCAAACTAATAAGCGGTTAGAGTGAAGGCAGAATTGGCCTCAGTGGAGAAGTGAGTTTTGCTTCCCACAGTTACAAACAGCCTCTGCTTAGCAAATTGGATGTCTTTTCAGATTGCAAATGACTCCAGAAAAAACAAAGTCCCAACTGCAACTTGGAGGCCAGAGTTAAGTCTGTTGTATGTAGCCATGACTAAGTAAGGAAGACAGCAGTCTCAGATAGTATTTTCTTCTCTGAAATTGCCCATCTTTGATCTGTTTTTTGGGTTGTCTCATTATCATGTAATGGGAATGGTAAATCTTTCCACAACGAATCCAGGGAAATTCTTAGACATAGTCATATTCAGGATATGGCATGAGGCCATCTCTTAACCAAATTAATAAATACTTTACGGCAAGCCATGAAAAGTCTTTGAGGCCATTATTCTAAAGGTTTGTTCTGGTCATTGCTTCTGTGTTAGCATTACACCATAGTTCCCTTGCAATCACAGACGCTTGCATAAAAGAAACATTATGCTGGGACTAATGCTTTTCATACTTTGGAAATCCTTTTCTTATTAGTAGCAAGCAATGAAGAGAGTGCCCCTCTCCCATTTTCTGCTCACTGTACAAGTGTCCTAGACCATGGCTTTTTTGAAGAGAAATAGAGTCAAAGAAAGTCTAAAGCCTGACCTGCAATCTGTCAGAGGCTACGTTTGCTCAGTTGGGTTTGCCGAGGGCTGGAATTATCGGGGGGCTGCAACTGAGAACTGCATAAGGAGTTTGCTCGATCTCAGGGCTACATTTGGTGACCTGGGTTGGAGCTGACTTTTGCAGTCTTCTGCTGGTGTAACAAGGCCATGCCAGGCCCCTGCAGAGGTGTGGTACTGTGCGATTGAGTATGGCTATTTAACCTGCACAGGCAGACTTCCCAACAAAGTGCAAAGCATTTGCTGTTATTAATTGACCCAGGTTAATTGGCTTGATTCTTAACTGAGGGAAGACTATTTTTCAAACACCCAGGATAAAACCTGTTAAACCTCAATTAGGATGCAGCCAGGGAAGGTGTGGATGAGTCTGGAGTAATTACTGGGCAGTGGCTGACAGGCAAGTTCCTGTCTTTTCAGCCAGAGAAGGTGATTTTGAAACCTGACCTCCCAGCAGCTGCCAGCTGGGCAGCACATTTGCTCTGCAGAGGCTGCCCAGGATGGCCTTTCCCTCACTGACAGCTCTCTGCAGTTTGCACAGAGCCAGTTAGTGAAGCTGTGGGCTTTCATAACGGGAGGGTGGTGAATGGCAGGACCCAGCTGCAGGGATACCACTGCAGGGAGGTGGTGGATCAAGGCTGCATCGGAGCAACCTCTGTGCTGCTGTACCCACCCCTCTCCTCCAAAAAACCCTGCAGAATAAGAAAGAGGGGTAAGGAATTGGGCAACTTGTCCATCTCTGCATCCACAAGTGGAGTGCCTGCCTTGTCCTAAGGGATCTCCTTTTCCCATGTCTTGTGAGGAGCTGGCATCCCTATGCAACATAGTCTGCATGCTCAGGGATGGGAAGATGGGCCAATGACCCAGCTTTTGAGACAGTTCCCTATAACAGGGAGTGAATCTCATCCTCTGTATGCCCTCCTGCTTCATGCTAGCATGTGAAGATAAGCAAAATGTGGGGATTGTAGGGAAAGGCTACATCATTCATGAAGCAAATGTATACCTTGAAAAACCAGACGAGTTCTCATGTATGTTACATTGCAGGTCATGACATTGTAGAGGACTGGGGACAATGTGCACTCTAACACCCTAACCCAGCACTTTCAGGTGGCTCTCCTTGGATAGCTTTTTTCCACATTATCCCCATTTCACATTTAGAAAAATGAAGCCTAGGGTAAGAGGTGAACTTGCTGAGGTTCACCTGGCAAAGCATGGAGTATAGAGTATATCTTGTATACTGCCTGGTCTCTACAGCCAAGGGAAACATATTCATGTACATTTAAAGAGAAATGATCCTGTGAGCAGAGCTGGAGCTACAGACATTTCTTAAACACACACTCAAAGAAGAAATCATTTTTGGAGAGGAAACTATGCACCTGGAAAACATACTTGGTTTTAATGGATATTAATGTCTTGTAAAAACAAAACAAAGCCTAGAACTTAATAATTTGCCTAAAAATAAAGACCATTTTGTTTTTACTGTTAAACCAGAATTAAATTATCCAGCACATGTTTGATATTCTTCAGCTGAAGAATTTTGAATCTGATGCACAGACAATAAATTAGGTAGGGCAACCTGGTGAGGAGACAGGGGGTAACGGTGAGCACACAAAGCATTCTGTGCTAGAACATCACTAATGGATGCTGGCTCCTGAATGAAAGCTGAAAGACCAGGGTATCGGAAAGCAGATGGAAAAAATGGGAATGCAGTTCCATCTGCGGATACTGTTTCTTTTCATGGTTCTCACCACCTGACCCCTTTTTCCCATCAGTTCCTCAGTGATGAGATCAAGGTGAATTACTCTAGATGGGTGAGTCTCAACAGAGCAAACACAGCTGCTGGTGGGGAGTGCTGCTTTGAGAAACAACATGGAGAAAGCCAGCCCTGCTAAAGGTACCTCTCCTTTGCTCTCTCCAAGGCTTAGTTCCTGTCCTACTGCAGTCAATGATAATTTCCCTCTTGACTTCAGTAGGATTGAGCTTCTGGAGAGCAATAGCTCCTGACCTGGTTCCCCCTCCTGTTATTATATTAGGCACTAAGCCTGAACAGCTTCTCTTCTGCAGGCTTAAATGTAGCTGACTTGTATTCCCTTCAGAATAATCCTCCCAGCCCTTACTTGTCTTCCCCATCCGATGGTTCAGACAAAGAAGCAGCTTGTGTTATGTTATAGTGTTGGTGAGGTAAAAGGAGTCTATTCTACCCAAAGAGCGGGTTTGGGGCAGGGGCCAAACCCAACCTATGGTGGAGGCGGAAGACCCTTCTAGGAAACTACAGCTACAATGATTTGCCTTTTATGAAAATAAGGGTGCACTTCTGCAGCACATGTAGCCAGCTAGAGAGTGTGCTTTGGTTTTTTTCCAGTCTCCCATGTTTGTTCCAGCAGTTGAGTTATATGCATATTTTGCTATGCACATAATACGTAGCTTGGCAAGCAAAAGATAGGAAGGGTAAAGGATGGTATGTTTACCTTAGCTCGTGGGGATGTCTTAGTGGTTTAACCTTCAAATGTGGTGTGCCTAACTTTTCTCTAACCACAGGTTGAAGTCCCAGCTGGGCTGACTCAGCCTTTATCTTTCTTGAGATAAATTCAGTCCCGCTCAGCTTCACAGTGGGTGGGTGTTTCAGATGAAGCCTTAAAAATGAGAGTTTTGTCTGGTCTGGGTGGACCCTAATGATCCCTTAGCACTTTTCATGAGACAAACATTGGTTGTGGGCCAGAATTCCTGTTCTTCGCTGCAGCAGTATGCTGTGAGCATGAAGAAAAGGCTCTATGATGCTTAAAGTGCAAAGACACTAATGCTGTGGTGTTGAAGCAAACATGGTGATGCTGTAAGCTGAGCTTACTGAACCCCATGGGCATACTGGGCATGCCCTGAAAGAGCTGGGATTTGAGGTCTTTTGCTGGCTGGGAGGTCTTGTACAACCCATTAAAGTAGCATTTGGTAACAAGTGCTTTTCCCTATCTAGGAGATTTAATCCTACTGTGGAACAGGAAACAAAAGCATTCAAACGGTTGCATAAGAAAAAGACAACAAAGAGTAGTAGTTGCACAGGGATGTGAGAGGCTGACATGTCAAAGCATACACTGAGCATATGGGAAATATAAGGATGTCCATTGCTCTCTGAGCTACTCAGGATAAAAATTCCATCATGTTTCTGAGAAACCTGTCCAGTGACACCTCTGTCAAGATTAGTATATTCATGCAAAATTCTTCTTTAGACAAATCACTGTTTCTGAAAAAACCAAATCAAACCACCACCACCACCAACAACAAAAACCCAAACAAACCCAATATCGAAGTTAGATCTACTTTTCTGACAACATAGCCACAGAAATGCTATAATTAACACAGCATCTGTTTCCTTCCATCAGCTGCAAAGGCACCAGTCCTTAACTGTATGCCACAGGCTAAGGCAATCAGGTCAAACAAAATAAAATAACTCTGTATAATTTTGTCAGAGCACAAACAATTTCTGAATCTAGTGAAAAAAAAAAAAGGTTTTAAATTGCATTTTCCCCTCACTACATCCTTCAAGACTTGAATGCCTCTGGTCTTCCAGGACTTGTGCACCATGATAGCACAAGAGAGACTAATGGCTTTGTATTTCTGGCCAAAGCAGAAGGAATGGAAACATCATGAAAGATGAGCAGTTTGCCTGAGATCTCTATCTGTGTTGCAGGCACAGGTGGTTTGGTTTAGCATCTGAAATGTTGGATCCTGAAGCAAACCAAAAGCAACTCCCAACCCCTAGGGAGGAGCCCGTAATTAGTACAAAGAATGGACGGCGATGGCAGGTCATGTGGGCCTTACGAAGCTCTGTTTCCAGAAGAAGGTGATTGTTAGTGTAGTCAGCACACTTTTGATAAAACAAGCACATTTCGACCATTTAGGCTTAAATAAACACACTGATTAATGTGCTGTAGGTGGAACATAACTTTCCACCGTACTGAATCCCTTGAAGTGTTTTCTATTTTAGCAGGCAGATCTGTGCAAAAGGTTATAAAATAAAATACTGTGAAAATGTTGGAGATGGTTTGGGAGCATTGTAATAACAGCTTAAAATTAATAGTGTTGTCCAGTCAATGTCAGAGAAATTTTCTTTCGGCATCATCACTGTGTGGCCTATTATATGTGCAACTCAAATAAGATTTCTTTCATGTCTCCCTAGTACGGTGAAGGGATGGAAAAGTATTACTTGCATGTGAAGTGATTTGAGAGTCTGCACAAAAGTGCTACAGAAGTGCTAACTAGTATTATCAACTGTGAATAGATATCCGTATTATCAGCAGGCACCCTTCAACAGTCCCTACTCTAGAATGTATCTGTAGCCAACAGTGATCTCATTTTATACAGCAGCAGCCAAAGAAATAGGTTGGGTTGCTTAATATTAAAATGCATTAGGGGTTAGCAAGCAACAGCGAAACTTTTTTTTTTTAACTTAGGAGGGACATGGCTCAGTATACGGTTGAGTAAATTTATGAACATGGAGTTTTGCTAGGTTCTGTTGTCCAAATCTATTTTATACTCTAAAGACCTTAGTGGTATAACAATTTTAATATAGCAAACACTTCTTCAGATAAAAAGTGAGTGAAACCAATCAACTTTTTCTTACTTTAACTTCAGGGTCCCACAGAGCCATTCACGAGCTCACCTGCACCATGAGGGCTGGTACAAATCTGGTATACCTTTACGATGATCCTATTTCTCTCATCCATGTCTGGCGTAACAATTCTAAGACTGACGTATTCCAGACAGAAGAATATGCATAAAACATGGGACTTGGAAGCCTTTACTTAAACCAGAGGAACAGGGTGAGAAGGTAGAGGTGGTGCTGACAACAGTAAGTATCTCTGCTCAGCAAGGAGAATCCCCTTTTGCACTGTGCAGACTACACACCAGTAACAGCTGGCACAGTATCTTCAGTTAAGGCAACCTGTGCTCCGTAACAGAAAGACCTCCTCGTGTTATGATGTCCTTGGAAAACCTGTGTGCAGGACAACATTGGCCCTCATTCGTTGGAGTTCTCAATGTTTCAGTAAAAGCCGACAGCACCAGAAAAAAAGACCCTTAAATTTGTTAGTAGCTCTGAAGAGAGAAGGAAATGAAACCCCAGAACTTGGATATTTGAAGTTAAAACTTGAATGTTGTAGTTTGGACTCTTCTCTTGTCCTGAGCTCTGCAGCAACATCTTGCAGTGCAAGGATCATAAAAAGGAACTTCCTATTAGGTGATGTCCCTGTAGCCTTAGTCAGCTGGCTAAGCAGTCACTGAGATCAAAACTGAATTTGGGATGAATTTTTGAGAGGTTGCAATCATCCAAAAAGGAGCTGAACAGTGAGCACAGCACGTCTTTGGTGGTGTCTCTCTTAAATAGACGTGACTTGACCTCTGAACACTGGTACTCCTGCAGTAACCAAACTAGATTATTTCAACTCCCATTTCAACTTTGAATTATAGGAAATAACCTGTTATTTGACCTTCTATCTTGTCTCCCAGAAAAGCCAGATTTTACAACAAAGCAGGTACGAGACGAAAATTACTGCTATGAGTGCAAAGAATGCACTTGCACTTTGAGAAAGTGAACAAAATCAAGTACATTCAGGAGTCTTCAAGACATAAACTGATAAAATGAGAGTTATTTTCCTGGAAACACATCCCTATTTAGCAATGGTGGCTTCCAAGCCAATGGAGGCTTCCTGAAATGGACATACTTCCCTTGGAGCAATGCTATAATTTGTAATACACCTTTTGCCTTTGTACAAGAGGCCAGAGCCTTGTTCTCATTTACTCTGGCAGGATCTTCAATTGATACAGAAAAGCCAACAGAATTGTGCTTCTTTACAGCAGAGAAGGCTCTGGTCTATTAACGACAGTAAAGATAAAGTGGGAAAACCGTTTAAATGGATGTAGTGTAATAGATGTAACTATCAAAAAGAGCAGACCTTCAGCTTGCCTTAATCACCATACCTCTACTGACTCAATGTTTTTAAGTCTTTTTCCAGTGTCCTTCCAACACACAATATCCAACTATCCAAAGCCCTCCTGCACAGTCACTGCTTCTCAGTCAAATGAGGTTTCTGTCCTGTCCGTACGCAGGTAGACTGAGGCATGAACTGGTGGGGTAGGAGGTTTACAATTGCCTTGGTGGTCAATGGTTGGCTTGGGTAGAAAGCCAGACAAGCTGGCTGAATTACTAACTTTTGGTCTTTTTAATACAGGGTAATATTAATAAAAATGAAAACAGCAGCAAGCCTGGCTTAAATGAAGAGTTATTGATTTGGTCCCAGAGTATATTTAAATACTTTATTGCACAGATGGAGCCCCTATGACTTTCTTTTCCTTCATCCCTTAAAGGCCCCATTTTACAAGGATACTTGCTTGTCCCTTGGGAGGGCTGGATCCTGTTTCCTCTGCATTTATGTGTGGTTTTGGGGGGGGAGGGTTGGGCTCATGTGAGGAGAATCTATTACTCAAGTGGAAGACACAGCAGCTTTCCCTTATGCAGGGGCTCAGTCTGCTGCCTCCACTGTTCTTCCACTGACCAGCTTAGGGCCACGGCTGTCTGAGGGGTGTTTGTCTGGCTGCAGAGCTCCCTCCCACTTGTGAGATGTCAGCTGTACCCCTGGGGAACCTGCTGCCACCTTCCAGAGTGGTCTTATTTTAAAAGAGACTTGTTAAAAACCCTGCACCCAAGATTTGTCCCTCTTGGGTATTTTTACTTAGCACAGCTACACACCTAAAGGAAGGGTAGGACATTGCAGGGGAAATTACTGTCTTACTTATCCTGAGATTTTCCTAATAGTAATTTCTCAATCTTTTGGAACCTGACAGGTCTACTAAAATGCAGAGTGCAAAAGCTAAGCCCCTCTTTCACACACCAAAACCCAGGTTGTTTCAGTAAAAAAGAGATTTTTTTAATGATTTCCATGAAAAAAGAGCTCAGAGCCTGAAATGGATGGGCTGCACAGACAGAGCAAGACACATGGGGAGCGATAAGCTCCAGCAGGCTTGCGTAAGACAGTGAATTTGGAAAGCTCTCCCCCTAGCTTCTAGATAAGAGGTTTCCTCTCGAATGCAATGACAAACACCAACCAGCCAAATCGTAGCTTTCTGCCTAGCAGCACATCACTTACAATGACAAGCAGCAGATGGAAACTCTTCCAGCAGGCATCACTATGTGTCTCATGAGCTCCAGGGAATGTGAAGTCTGGACACAAGTCATTAAAAAAAAAAGAACCATTAAAGGATTTCAAAACCCCGCCAACCAACAAAATTTCCTTATGATTTACCTGGTTGGTAAAAGCAGAATTTCTGTGGCTCTGCAACCATATAACAGAAGTTCTTAAAGTACCAACTTGCTAAGAGCACAATCCAGCAGGAACAGAAAGACAACCCACATTTAAGAAACCTCACCAAAAAAGCCATCTCAGCAGCCACCAGCAAATTCTGCTTGATGAGGATATAAATTATTAGCCTACATTCTGCATTCCAGAGGGCAAGAATAGCTTTCCCTTACTCTCTAATTCTCCCCTCTTTTTGGAAAATAAAGCAGGATGCATTTTGAAGAAGAGAAGTAGCTTTCTTCTTTGTTACTTCATTGCATATTTCTTGCATGTTATAGGATCTTGATCTCATGATTACATATGTTTCATGCTAACTTAATCCATTCTGGGTTTCGTTGCACATTATGGCCCCTTTATAGAGTTTGAGATATATCCTACTCAGGAAGTGATGGGTTAAATGACAGAAGTAGTCTAGGTATGCTTGAGCTTTCTGTGCACAAGAGAAATTCTAGTTCTTTTCCATGAGTCTCTCACACCATTATTTTATATACTATGATATCTGTCAGAAAGTTCTTACTAATAAACAGGACATTTTTGTTGTCTCTCCCATTGAAAATGACTAATCATGGTGGAATAAACGTTTGAGTGGCCTCCCACTGATAGCATTAGATGTCTAAGCATCCAGGGCTGTGCGTCATGGGGTAGGAAGGAGTGGATAAGCTTCCTCACATTGTGGCCAAAGTAGGTGATGAGAAACAAGTAAGCCTGTTTTACCCATGTTTAAACCTGACTGCATCACCATTACAAAGTCACTTTTTTATTAAATACCCTACATGGAAAGCAGGACAGGTATACCCAGAATAAATTATTTTAATTTTAACCCTCAAATTATGTCCTCATTTTCACATAAATTTTGCATAATTCTTTTTTTTTTTGATAGTTGAGATCTGATCATCGGGTCCATATGCCTAGAGCAAACCTCTGCCTTTGTTTGTGGACAGGGTCTCTGGTGACAGGGACCATTCATGGTGGCTGTTCACATGCACTGTGAACAAGGAAAAGTGTGGCTTTTAGTTAGTGACAGAAGAACTATTTTGGGTCCAGTATGAATCAGTGTGAACCTTCACCCATCCCTGATACTGACTGTATTTAGACATAGGCTAAATTCAGTGTTTCTGAGAGTGCTGAAGGTGGAGAAAGGCAGTACTGTATTGGTACCTTAGAGAGGCAGGACCTGTGCAGCACACTGGAATGGGGAACTTCACAAAACAAAACAAAACTGCTTTCCACTCAAACAGACAAGAAAACTGATAGGATCTGGAAATGCCTGGATTTTCCCAACAGACTTTACCCAGAAGTATATAAAAGTTTGGTTTGGAGTAACAGCTACATGTCATTGAAAAATTACTTTCTCCCCCCAGATAATTTATAGAGTATCCAGGAGTGACCTGTCGTCATGATCTCTGCCTTGAAAGCAAAACAAAAGCGAACAATACAGAGTTTTGCATGGATTTATGCTGAGTTCCAACCCTTAATTAAGCTGTCCTGGGGCTGCTGAGTATCCAGTCTGCTCTCAGGGATGATGGCATAAATCCAGCGCAAGCCTACTGATGTGAAAAGTGCAAGTCCAAATGAGAGTGGAGGAGACCATTTCTTGAGCTAGGAGAAGAGTTCCAATGTCAAAATCCATTGAAACCAGAGCACTTTCCTCATAAAGGGTCACAGACATTTTCAACTCAGCTGGGCTGAATCTAGCCC
This sequence comes from Coracias cyanogaster, assembly GCA_033124195.1. NCBI lineage: Eukaryota > Metazoa > Chordata > Aves > Coraciiformes > Coraciidae > Coracias > Coracias cyanogaster. The sequence goes on from JAVSBS010003277.1 coordinate 128,902, forward strand.
AGTTATTTCTTTGCAGTACTAATATTTTGCCTCCAGAATCGGTGCAAGCCTTCTATGTGAATCTGATTTCTGGTCCCACTTTACCTGTGCAACGCAGAGCGATCCAGCAGAGCAGAGCCACCTCAACAAAGAGCAAAATTATTGAGAGGAAGAGTTTTACACAACCTCTAACTCACCATTGTGAGGAAGATAAGTAACAGAGACAAAACCCAGTATAGCCCAAGAGCAATGGATGAATTCAACACCTTGATGACTCTGCATGCTTCAGATGGCAGCACAGATCTAGGCAGAGGTGCTGGCTAAATACAAGACGTTATTATTAGTTTGAGAGTTCTACCTTTCAGAGAGCTTGTATTTACTTGTGTGATGCTCTTGCCCTAAAAAAAAGATCTCTATATTCATCCTGTCTTAAGTTCAAAGGCTTTTCTGGGGGGAAACCCATCAGCCCTACATTTCCAGGACTGTGGTAGGTAGGATAGGCTGCATTCCAGTCATTGAGTCTGTGTCTAACCTCATCGCATCAGCAAAAGAGTTAATACTATTTCCCTGGTGCCCTGGCAGTGATTGACAATGCTCAGACTGTCTCGCTGGGGCACCTGCAGATAACCACCTGAGATAGATCAGCACAGGAAACCATTTCCACACAGCGTGAACATGCAGGTGGCGAGCAATGTAAGGAGCATGATTATTATCCCTTTTCTAGCTAACTGTTCTGGGCCCCCTGCATGACGCCTGCATAGTTGAAATGTCATCACTCAGCCAGATGTTGAAGTCACATCTATCTAAATCTCGTTGGATATATGGAAAGTATTGTCTGTTCTGAAGGGCATAAATCAAGGGGCATTTCTACGAATAAGGGATTATTACTAAATTGTGCACTTTCTATTAGTAGATCCCTATTAATGCTGCAGGTGTGAGGAGTAACTGCTCTTTGAAGCATTACTTAATCACCTCCTTTGCAAATCCCTGTAATCTAGCTCTCATAAAAATACATGGATTATTGATTGAGAGGACCTCTGGGATCCCTAAAACGAGGTTCAGCTCAGATGCCTGCACAGTGCAGGAGACGCACTACAGATTTCTCCCTGGAATGTCTGCCAGGTGTTTGCAGTTTCATGCATAGTGTGTCTTGGAAATAATAAAAGAGGTGGGGGTGGAGGGGAGGTCATTCCCATCCAGGAAGATCAGGCTCAAGTACAGGAAGAAGAAGGAGAATGAGGACCATTAGTAATAGCTGGGGAGGCTGACAGTGCAGAGGTTGTAGGGTGGGCTACTTCTCCCTTTCTGGGAAACTTGTGATAATGAAAATAGAGAGCAAGCAGATCAAATATATATTAAATTATGCTCAAAACTAACACAGAGCATGTAGTCAGGTCTGCAACATGCTTGTAAAGCACAAAAGCAATCAGGGCAAGCCTTTAGAAAGGTGCTGGGTCCAAGGGTAGCTAGGAAAGAAAATGAATATTTAAGAAACACATGAAGAACCCTAAATAAAAGATAATTGCCCACAGCTCAGTGTTAATATTCTAGGATTACATCTGCAAAGCTTAGTGCAGGTGAGAACTGATCAGGTGAAGCTAAAGAGCATCCATTCTCCCTGCAGAGCAGATCTGAATGGTTGAGCTCTGTGTAGTTCAAACTGACAGAAGGACTTCAGGGCCATTTAAGTGGGGCTTGAGCAGAGTGTGGTTGCTTTATAGGTATGCTAAAACCATGCTGTGTAGCTTAGAGACCCTGACACTTCAGATACTGAGAGTAAAGCAACGTTATCCACAGATTAATAACAAAGCCAGTGAGAAATAGGCCCCACAGAGTCCCGTGCCCACAACACTACCCTGCTTCCTGAGCTGTTCATGTAGCACTAGCTGGGCCACCCTTCCAGCACAAACACTGAGAAGCTTAAGAAACATTGCAGAGAGGTCCTTAAAACTGTAATCCACCCCTTTCACAAGTACCTTTGGCAATCCATAGTTCCAGACATGCATATTAGTCAGTTTTGTATAATTTGTCCTGAGCAGTGTGGTGCCTTACATCGTACTGCTGTTGGCTGGAGTCTCTGAACCTGGTGTTTGCAAATCCTCTGGCCAGAGGAAGGGACATGAGGGACTATGTCTCTGCAGCCTGGTAATCAGGGAGTGGGAGAGAGCCAGAGGACCCCCACCCATATCTCCTGCCAGGGAGGGCTTGAAAAATGGAAAATACATAAACAGGACCTTAATCAATCAAATCACACACTTCAAAAAGTACTGGAAGGTGAAGAAAATTTCTTGAGAAGGAAAAGGATAAGAAGAAAAACCAATCCCTCACAGAACTGCTTGATAAAGCACCATTTTCCAGGGTGCCACCATCTGTTCTGTGTCATGGGGAATAACCTTGATGTTATTACATTACAGCATTATTAATAGTAGTGTGTTAAATCTCAACCAAATGTAATAAGCACAAGAGAGACATGTAATATCACCGATGGCTGGAACAGCAAACACCATGCAGAGAAGTGCTCCTGTGAGGGTGCAGGACTTGTTAACGTGCTAAAAGGTAAGCACATTCCCAGCAGCTCTGCTGAATGGGCTCGTTTTCTTAAGCTATGGCTCCCAAGAAAAATTCCCCCACCCCAGTTCTCCAGCTTTTCACAGGAAAGGGGTATTAGGGCTTGAATTCTTGTGCATTGCCAAACTGCAGCTGGTTCAGCAGACTGGTACCCTATTGACCATGTAAGACTTGTCATGGCTTTTTTCTTTCAAGAGGATCAGTCTGAATAAATAAGTACTTTCCACAAGGCAAAGAGCATTTCTGTGCCCTGCACCTGTGTCAGATATCTACTGGGATGGCAATGGAAGACATGAAAGTGCTTTCACACTGCACCATAGTATAATTCTTAGGAGAGTTCAGCTCTTCATTTATATTCTAGCACACAAAAAATAAATGGCCAACAGAAAAAAGGTGACAGAGTGAGTAACTCTCATGCTAATGTTTTTGCTTTTCCTTTTTGCTACTAATGTGTGTTTTTTTTCCTGCTCCCTTTCCACTATTGCCTTGAACCTTGGAAGATGAACAGCTAGGCTCTCTCAGCTAACTTTCTCAAATCATGTTGGAGTACTTGGAGGTTTTTCCCTTCACATCCTAATTAAGGGTATATCAGTGTCCCGCTGGGACTGAAGCAGTTAAGGAACACCATCCGGCAGGTCACTTATAAACTATTTGCCCTGAGATTGAGGGCAAACTCTGGTGAATTCCCAAGGAAAGAATCAAATGAACCTGTTAATGAGCAGAGCATTAGGAGGAAGAAAAAAATAAGGCAGGATCTGAAGTCTTAAGGAAATGTAGGAAATAAAGGTTTGTTTATCTAATGGTTTTACTGGTGTCAATGCACAGGACTCCCCCTCCATTTTAAAACAGTCCCAAACAAAAGATTCAGTTGCAGATAAGCTTTGGGACTTGGCTTTTACAGGAGACACTTGTAAACATTCCTCAGAGATGGAGGAAGAGGGACATGTAGCACATTCACTTCAAATAGAACTGAGCAGCCAGGTTTTCTTATTTTGTCATCATTACCTGGAGCACCAAGATAAGTTTTAGTCACACCTCAACCTGCTTAAAATCTCTATACAGTAAATCAGATTCTCTGCCCGTGGAGAGTTTAGTTTAAGGTGTTTACTGCAATTTTAAAAAACCACCACCGTAACCCAAAGAGAAGCTCATGGGTCGTTGCCAGTCTATAAGAAATCTCACAAGACCCTGGTTTGATGAAGATAATGCAGAGATAATGTACTTAGACAATGCAGAGAAGATCTCCAGTTTGAGTCTCCCTGTTGGCAAAATGACTCAAGGATCAGAAAACACCCACTACCCCCACTCAAACCTGCCCAAAAAGCCCATCAAAAATTTCACTTGTTGTCTGAGAGCAACCAGTCTGGTTTTTTGTGTCTATGTCTGTGAGTGGGCATAGCCTTCAGTGTGAGTGGGCCTAGGATGGGGTCAGTTTCTTGAACTTAGAATTTCCTATATTTTCATTATTTGCTTTAAGGTCTGACATATGGCACAATTAAAAGCTGTACTGCAATAATGTAAAATGGGTCCAAAACTAGAAAATATTTGACCTGAACACAGCTGCATGATTAATGCTTTTTCAGCTGAGAATGAAAAAACAGCTGCTTAAAAAATATCAGTGAATTTCTAAAAAAATAAGTGTTTTAGTTAAAATATGGGAGAAATCATTAAAAGAAAAATCTTATCAGAGCTTATGCTGCAGGTAAATAAAAGCATAGTATGTTATCTTAATGTCACTTTCTGTTTATCTGCAGAAAACATGACAGGACCTCCACTGGCACTCTCTGTCTCTGTTTCTTTTAGAAGCAGACCAAAAGCACTACATACTGATTTTTTTCAAGCCTGAAGCAGTAATGCAGATGGAAGGACTGACTGGAGGTCCGAAGCTTTGCAGTGAGGCAGAAAGAAAGGATATAAATGTTATTTTCTCCTTCATCTAAGTTCTTCTGACACAGAACAAGAGAAAATTTCTTTGATCCCTCACAATTGTCACATGACACTGGTGCTAAAAAACACATCTTGACTTTTCTAAGGATATAGCATGACCCATAAAAAAACTTGTTTATTATTTTTGCCAAAACCAGAAGGTCCTCAGAGAAAAGGTAACAAAGAAAGGCACAGAGGTCCCTGAAATGGCTCTCTATGATTTGAAACAAGTGAGTATTTAAACTGTACAACTGGTGTTTCTGATAATGATGGATTGATAGCCTCTTAGAGCCAGAGCATCCTGAAGGTTTTCAGTCTGGCTGTTACCCCCTCCTCCAGGTGGATGGCTTTCAGCTTCTCATGTCTGTTGAAATTTATTGTCCATATCCTGCTCCTTAAAACAGCTCCCTGCATCACTTGGGGTGTCCATCAGTGCAGTGCTAACAGACACCGAAGTCACCTCATCACCTTCCAGTAATCTGGGGGGAGCACCAATGATAAAGAGAGAAATATAAGACAGGGGAGAGTTCGATAATGGTGTTCCCAGCTAGGCAGTGAGGAAGGGGTGCACTCTGTATGGATCAAACAGAAGGCTGTAAACTTGGCACGCCTTTATCTGCCCTGAGCTGCACACAGTCAAGGAGGGTCTCTGGAAGCAAAGATGATGACTAAGTTCTGGTTTTGGGTTTCTGTGCTGTTCCATGAGGAGTAAAATAAATGGAAGTTGGGTGATATACCTGTGTGATAACCCCTGCTCATAAGGTATGACTCGATGTGAGACTATTGTTGTGCAGTCCTTTCTGCATCCTCCAACCACTGCAACCTCCATGAACCCCAGGCAGCTTCACTAACTGTCAGGGTCACTTCATATGCAACGTCTTCATAATCAGATATTTGGCCCATTTCTTTCCTTGCCTGTTCACATCAACAGGGTATTTTCCACTTGCTTCTCTGAGGACAAGGCTTGTTTTTGAAGTAGAGAGCAGCTACTTTGGTGTGAGACACTTTAACAGGAACACTAAATACGTTGATGGATGAGGACAGCTAGCCAGCAACCAAGAGAAAGGAAACTTTGATGAAAGGCAGGAGAATAATAATAATTTAATAAGAAGCACAGTAATAGGTTCCTAATGCCCACTGGCTCCCCTTTTTCAAGGCCTTACCTGAAATGCAGACAGTACAGCACTGAGATCTACATATTGACTTTGGAAGAGATGAATGATCCTCACTGGAATCTCCAATTCTGTAGCCAAGGGATTTAAAATGTCTAGATATTTTTGGCCCTTTACCTCCCTGGCTAACCCATGCCTCCAGTTTTTGAGCCAAAATACCATGTTCAGCTCAAACATAAGTCAACTGTCCTGACAGAGAAGTCAGTAGAGGTTTCTAGCCATTGATCCCAACTGAATTGCTCCATATCTTCTTACGACACTTGAAGGACTGTGTGGGTTGCGACACCAAAGTATGAGAATTAGCCAGCTGGCTCCAGCCAAGGCTAGTCTGGCTCCTTTGTCTCACAGTGACCAGACCCAGCTGCCTCTGAGGAAAGCTGGTTTCTACTGTAGACATGGTATCTGCCATGGATAAGTTCCCCCCACAACCTGATATCCTATGGTGGAGGTTCAAGAGGATTTTACTTCCTCTCGTTTTCCTATTCCTATTATTGTATTTTACCAACAATTGAAGACATCAAGGGAACTTTCAAAGCACCTTTCTCTATTTCACAATGTCTTGGTATATCAAACATATGTAGACAGAAAAATCTAATAAAAAATAATCTAGGAGGAGTTTTAATCAGAAGAGTATATTGAAATGTAGATAGTAAAACTTCTGTAACTAACTGCAGATGCTAAAGAAACTATAAAGCCAGAGTCAGCATGGTTTGCCACGTTACTGTGTTAGAGTGGAGACTGACTGTAGTTTTACTATTTGACTTAATAAACTGGCATTTTTTTTATTATTATATAATGCACCAAGCTCCTGTAGTTTTACTATAGTAAATATAATTCAACCGTAGTTTAAAGAGAGATGCTGTTTTCGTTTGCTTTTTTAATACGCAGAGTGAAGCTGGGAGAAGTATTTTAGTAACACTACTGTGCCCTTCCTTTAACTTTTGCATCACATCATCCTATTTGAATATGTGATTCTGTCTTCAACCATTTTGCATTTTACTTGTGCTTTCCTTGCTATAGGAAATCATCTTCAGTGATTTTTGCAGCACAAGGGTTTGGTCTTTGAGACGAAGACAAGTGACAACATTTGGATTCCAATTCCAGAGAGATATGGAGGTTTGTGTTTTTGAAATACAAGATATTTTGCACAGTTTTCATTCTGAAGTTCCTATAGCAGAGCTTGCTGGGTAGTGGTCATTTGGTCCATGTGGAAACCTCCATACTAAAGGACAGAAGGGTGGGCTGTAAGGAAAGGGATGCCCATTTTTCCTTACAACGTTGTATTTCTACACTCAGCTCGGCTCTTTCTCTCTGTGCTCACTTCCTTTCCCTTGTATACCCACCCAGAGAGCAGCAGCATGGTGTTCTCTGGGAATTGTGTACTGGTGCCAGATTGACAGCTGTAGAAACTGCAGAAACAGCAAAGTATGTAGATCTTACTTTCCTTCTCCCAGAAGCTAGCATGACACAGCTCCCACATAGATGGGGAGAAAGTAGGTTTTAAAAAAAAGAGTAGAATTCACATTAATCATCAAACTAATGACAACTGACATTGATTTTCTCCGTGTGTCATTGTTAATTGTATTCTTACTGCTTTACATGTGGATGTACATCTCGGTAGACAGCCCCTCCAGCCAAGGAATATTATGGCAAAACCCAGGTCCCTGATACTCATTCAGGCTGGTATACTAACATGAGCATGTAAAGGATTCACTTTTATTGTGCACAGATACATACACATGTAATAAAGCTATAGGCTTCAGTATCATGCAAATGTGTTGGTTCTCCCTATTCTTCAACACAATTCACAGTGGCTGCCTGTGGTCCAGTAGTATTGCAGACATGACATGCCTTTCATCCCAGCTGCCCCAGAGCATGCCTTCTGTAGCATGGGGTATCACAGAATCATAGAGTGGTTTGGGTTGTAAGGGACCTCAAAGATCATCTAGTTCCAACCCCCCTTCCATGGGCAGGGACACTTCCCACTAGACCAGGTTGCTCAAAGCCCCATCCAGCTTGTCCTTGAACACTTCCAGGATGGGCATCGACAACACCTCTGGGTACCATGTTCCAGTGTCTCATTGTCCTCACAGTAAATAATTTCTTCCTTATATGTAATCTAAATCTACCCTTTTTCAGTTTAAAGCCATTAGCTTTGTCCAATCATTACATGCCCTTGTACAAAGTCCCTTTCCAGCTTTCTTGTAGGCCCACTTTGGTCTGCTTGGGTTTCTTGCTCAGACAGAACACAGCTTAGTGAGGAAATCCTGGCACAAATGGCCAGAAGTTCAAGTATGTCCTTAATTCAGACCTTGTGCACTGCTCCAAAAGCACCTGGAGACAAACTGAGGCACGACTTAACTGTTTTCCTTACCACTTCTCCCTAAAGCTGTCAATACCAAATTTTCTTACTGGCCAAAAAAACAGAGATCTGAAATTTGTCCTTTTTTTGACTACTTCTCCTTTTTAATTAAGAAGATAGCTGGGAGTTTATTGAAAAAAAAGTTGTATTTAGTAAGTGTGATTTATTGCCAGTGCAAGGATGGCCAGAGCAGACTGAGTTAACTTTGGTTTGAATGAAGACAATTGACCTGAGCAGTCAGTGTCATTGGGGGAAGGCTCTGGTCCAAACCTGATCTCTTGCCACTGAAACCAGGTGTAATAATTGACCAAACAGGGGCAAAGAATCTAAAATATCCCTGAGTTTTGGATACAGGCAAGTTCAAATTCAAATATCAAACTCCTGCAATGGAGAAAGTTAAAGCAACAACATTCCCCTCACACCTTTCAGCTGAAATGCTTGGACCGGTCTTTGGACCAAAATCTATGAATTTAGCTTTGCATCTTATGTCAACTATGAGAGCTGGACTTCAAATCATCTCTACCGTAAGCAAATTAATCCCGTGGCTTTGGGTGTCATATCACCAAGCCAGGCTGATTAATGAGAAGCACACCACCACCAGCAGCAGAAGCAAAATAGGCATAGCAAAGCCACTAAACATTTAGCCATACTCAGTCCATCTTCGTCATTTTTGCTTCCTTCCTCAGTCATCCTCCCCTTACAGCCCAGGAAAAACAGGCAGCTATTTTAGGTGCTCCACCGTTATCACGAAGATGCAATCTCTGCTAAAGAAACTATTTCCAATGCATTGCCAAGTAAACCCTGGGCTGACCTTTGACTTCATCATCTGAAATATGACCATAAAAATAATGGGCCTGTAAACTGCTTTTGGCAATTATGCCGCTGCTGGAATGAAAAGACGTTGTCATTAGCATGCAGCTTATGAACCCCAGCTTGCTGGTCCTGGCAGGCGGCCAGCCTGGGAAGCCGAGCCGTCCTTAAAGCTGACACAGGTTCAATGGGATAATTAGGCAGCTTTTTTGTTCAAGTTTGTTGATATAAATGTGGTAGAGATTAGCCTTTTCCCCCCCAGCTCTGGTAATGGTCAGGGCTAACAGGTGTCAGGTTAATGGTGGTGCGGGAAATTAATACTTGATTTCCTGGTACCTTCTTTTGTTGTTTTTCCTCGCAGAGGAATTCCTCCAAATCTTCTAGCACTTTTCAAGCACTTTCCCTCCCTCCCTCCCTCTTTCCCTTTTTTGTTTAGCTTTGCCCAAACATTTTATCAAGAAGACCATGCTGTCGAGTTGCATACAAAAGAGCTAGGAAGCGTTGACTGGAAAATAAGTCACTGTCAATCAAATCAGTCAATCAGCCTTCCATTTATTAGACTACGGAATAAAACTTAAATTTCAGAATAGCAATGGGCCAGATCTTTTTTTGAGGTTAGGGGGAAGTCTCCAGGGAAATGAGCCAAAGCAGAATAAGGGACACCCAGAACGTCACACAGCTCTGAACAAACTGCAGTACCACTTATAAAAGTGTTTAGGTCACTTAAACATCTGGTTGTCTTAAGCAACTTGGGACGGGGTTCTTGGCACTCCAGGGGAATTGAAAATGCCAGATCAGCTAACAGCTCTCTATAAGTCCTTAAAGCAGACTCTATCTGTGCTTAATGTCAAAGTAAGTGAGACAGCAAGAGAAATCATGAGTGCGCCTTTGCGCACACTGTAGCTGTAGCTGATAGCCCATGCAGAAAGCAAGCTTTCATACTCATTTTACTCATACACACCGCCTTTTATCTTGAGGATTGCCAAAGCACTGTAAAGGGGAGGCTAGGCCCTATACCAAAATTACTTCACCCATCCCGAAAACACAGCTACTTCTGGGGAGAGACCTGCCTAATATTGCATCAAACACACATAGCAGCTCAGCCCATATGAAAGGATATTTTTCTGGTAACATGCCATTGTTTATGCAGGACATGGTGGTAGGCAGCTTTTCAACGAAAAGGCATCAGTGGGGCAAAAGCCCCCATTCTGCTCAGGTGTGGGGTGAACGAGCAGAGACCCACCAGCACATGCCCTGCTGCTGAGCTCTGCCACCCCTCAGCTGCCTCCAGCTGGCACAGCTCAGCACCAACCACCACTGCAAAGGAGCACGGGCAGCCCCCACTCTCTGCCTCCCTACAGAGCCTCCAAAAGCTGCAGCACCATCTGCTGAACCTCATGGTGGTCTCAGTAGTCACGTAGGCTTTCCCTCCTCTTGTTTCCCTATGCTTTTTCTTCTTCCCCATTAGTATTTCCTTTCTCCAAGGCCTACAGTCATTTCCTTCCCAGTTTCCTACCCTGTCTTCTGGCTCCACACTCTGCACAAGCCACTTGAATTTCCTCCTTCCCTTCTCATCACACCAATCTGTTTCTCTCCTGACCCATGCAGTCCCTCATTACTGCTGTGTTTCAAAGAACAGCCAGCCCACTAGTCAACTCCTAGGCATAAATGTCCTACTTTTTTTCCTGCTCCCCATGGAGAAGCCAGGGCCAGGATATGGCTACTGAAGAGACCTTCTCTGCATTCATTCCTTGCTTTCACAGCAGTGAAGCCTGGCAAAGGTGCTGCAGGGATGCCTTCCCTTTCAGCCCCTTCATTGAGCAGAGGAGGTTGCCTTCCTAGCGCTGCTGAGGTGCAGTTGTAAGCTGGGAAGGATGGGGATTGCTGCAGATCAGCTTCAGTCTTCCCTGCCTACAGCAGAGAGAGAAGGTGCTCATCCTTTACAAAGCCTCTTGACAATACAGAGAGGGTTTAAAGAGTCACCAGAATGAGGATGTATCTCCCCTTTAAGTAAAGGCATTTCTTACAAACCTACTTGACCTAACTCGGGTCACTAATGCAGCCATGGAGACATGGGACTCCATACATGGCCCAGGCCATGTAATGCCCAGCTTTACAGGCCCATACAAGTCTACGCCCTGTCCAGACCAACAGGCTAAAAGTCTGACGTGCCATATCCATCTTCAGTGCGGTCACAGCAACGTAAACCTACCTTTACCAGAAGAACCACAAAGAAGTCAATATATAGAGCACAGGAAAGAAATAGCTTGCTGCCTTGACCCCAACACCTCTGCGAAGAAAAGAGAGCTAATACAAGAGTCTCTCCTTCAGTAGCTGAAAGTGAAAGATCCAGCAGTTAGAACTTGGAAGTCAGAAAATGCTTTAACGGGAGATAAACTGTAAGCTTATATATGGTGTGAATAAGTCACTTGGAACAGATTGCTATGGGCTGTGGTAAATCCTTCATTTGTTAGAGTCTCTAACTCAAGAGCAAATGCATTTTCAAAGACATATGCCCTAGTCTGAAAAAAATTTATCAGTCCAACTAAAGTCCAAGATTTTATAACTGGATAAAATCTATAGCTTTTGTAAAAAAATAGGTCAGACTAGATAATCACAAGGGTTTACTGCAGCCTGAAAGTCTATTAATCTATCTGTTCCAGAAAACATCAATGAAGTTTTACCAAGTCCTGCAAGACTTGGTAAACAAGGCGTATAATCTGAGTTTGTGTACCATAAAAATATTCAAGTTACCTCAGCTTCGGGTGAGTCTTGCTCATCACCTGAATACAGGAGATTTTTTAAAAAATGAAGCAATCATTAACCTACATTCAGTAGACTGCAAAAGACTGCAAAAAAGAGACAGCACTCATTTCACAAAGATTATATCACACCGTTTCCTTAGCTTTTCCTACTATGAATGGCCCAATAATTAATTTGCATACAAGTCAAAGGAAGAATGGTGCTACTCTGCCCCAGCAAAGACTGACACTAAGAGAAGATGGAACAGCCCGCCCTACAAATGTAAAACCACCAAAAACCCCGAACACACACAGCAAGACAAGCAACATTCATTCCGTCAGCAACTTTGATTAAACTAAAATCCCTGCAAAGAATAGTTTCTGGGTTTTTTTCTGATTGTGGAGTGGTTCAAAGTTTCAAGGCACAAAGCTGATTTATTGACTAAAAAGAATGCACTGACAATACTTCTGTATGATAAACCTCTCCTTCAGATAATTACATGCAGTCAAGTAGCGCTCCAGAGTCCAGAGCGGCTGCTTTAATGCCTGGGTTGGTCCAAACCATTCCTAGGGTTTTTTTGGGAAATAGTGTGTAGAGCTGTAACAGCTTTGCTTTTTAGTGTAGAGGCACTGGAGGCATTCTGCTTCACAGTCAGCAGCATTTGCATGGAGATGAAGCAGTGGAGTGGCTGCCAGTCACATTTGGAGTTAAGATGCAATGCCAAATGCTTTTTGTTTTTTTTAAAAAAAAGTGTCAACAAGGCAGTGTGGCAGTAGTGTTCAGAGGGTGACCTATGCATGATCCAGCACTGAGGCAGGACCTGCAGCATCCCAGACCCTCCGAGGCAGCAAGCAGGGCAAGAAGAAATGAGCAAGGAAAACACCTTTTCCAAAGGACACCCAGAAAGTCAAGAAGCAGTGGGGCAATAAATCAAAACGAAAAGGCAGATGACTGAGCAAATAGGATATGAGGGTATTTCCCACTGATTCCTAGAGGAGAACAGCAGAAGTGCATTGGCAGGGCCACACTTCCAGCATGAAGGCAGACGAGTGAATGAATTAAGGCGGTAGCCTGGCAATAGCACAGACACTGTTTAATACCAGGCGGTAATACTGAGGATCTTGACAACCTGCCAGCACTGCAGGTGCAGGCTGGGAGTTTGCACCGTAACATTAACTGACATGTGATCATGACTCACAAAGTCTTCCCGTAAGAGAAGCATCTCTTCACGCAATTCACAGCATATTCTTTGTGTGCCGTGCATGAAGCCTTTGCTTAAGTCAGTGTCCTGATCCAAAGAAACCTGACCTTGAATTACTACTATCTATAAGGCTGCCGAGTATAATACTAAATATTATACTTAGCATATAATATTAAAAGTCAGAGCCAACAGAGAAAAAGAAAGGGAGGTACATGCAACCCAGTCACTTGCAGAGCGATGCAATCTAGGGTCTCCAAAAAATAGAGGGGAAAGGAGGAAGAAAACCCAGAAGCCCCAAATAAAGATTTAAACTCTCATTTTTACTGACTAAAGATGGAAATAAATGCTAGGTCTGCGTTAAAAAGTGGGTTCCTGGGAAGGGCTTGGGGGGCAGGTGGTATGTGGATAAAAATATTTAGACCTACATTTCAAAACACCAATGAAATGAGGAATCTGGAGATGTAGGAGGTCAAAGAAGATTCAGGTCTTGCCCTAGAAAAGTTTGTTGTCATAGACAGAAAGAAAATTTAAAAAAACGGTGAATGTTTGCTGTTTCTCCGAAAACATTGTCTTTAAGAGATCTTTTAGAGGCAGGGTATGGGGAAGTGTGGGATAGGATTTCACAGCTTTTGGCAGCTGTCTTTTGCCTTCTTTCTCCATGGACAGTGACAGCAGATTTATCCCTAATAATATTGGCTAATTCCACAGGGAACAAACATATCTCAGGAGGAAAACATTTCTGTTGAACTCTCATTTTCACCAGTTGTGCACTGACGTACATTCAGTTGGTTTCATTGGCATCAAATCTCATCTGTACAGATCTTAACAAAAGAAACCCAACCAACAAACAACAAAAAAACAGCCTTGCAAAATCCTTCATATCTTCCCTGACCTGGTCTAACGCCTGGGGATTTTTGGTTCTCAGTATGCAAGAAGATGCGTTCGCTTGATCCAAGCCATCTTCTTAGTGGGCCCTTATATCCCATAAAACCTGACTCTCTGAGGCACCAGACAACCCACCTGGATTTTTCCCTTGCACTGCACCAGAAAAAAAGTGCTTTTCCTTGTTTCACAGAAATCTCCTTATAGTAGTCATGAGTGAATATTCCACCCTAGAGGAAGGGTTAAAAATACTTCCAGATGAGCTCCCATGTGGGTAGCAGTTTAGAAAAATCTATTACAGGATTCTGAATACAAGATGTACAATATCAGTAAACTAACAACCCTGTGAAGAATTCAGTGTTATTGCAAGACTTTTCAACGTGTATGTCAATTAGGAAAACACAAAGACTCAAGAAAAGAAGCAATAATTGCTGCCGAGATTGAGGTGGGGCTAATGATGACTAATGCACTTGTTATGGAACATTCTTCAATTAATTCTCCCGGGGAGGCAGTAAATCTTGTTATCTAATCTTACACACACGTCCCTAACCTGTACTTACTTTCAGAAAGTATGCTAGGCACTTTCTATGCATACAGGAAGCCAAAATGTGTACAGTTTTCTGTGAGAAAGGTATTTCTGTCAGAGGACAGCAAAAATTCTGAAAGGTGAGAGGAAAACTCAGATATAATTATATTGCACAAACATGCCTAGAAGTCTGAAATAGGATGAGTTTGGAACAGCACCTCATCTCACAGTCATATCAAGACACAGAGAGTTTACTTTTCTCCATGAAGGAAATCCAAAAAATCAGGTTTTCAGCTACACCAGGAATAAAGATGAAAAATATTTTCCATATAAAATTCTAACCATAGCTTACAACGTGATCACAAAAAAAAAAAAAAAAAAAAGAAACACTTATGATAAGTTTTTGAGAGGAAAGTACTGTTTGTGCGGAATATTCCCTGAAGAGGTCTTGGAAATCGTTACAGTTCATTTGATAATATATTGCCTAGTAATAATTTCCTTTTCCCTTGTGCTCCCTTCAGTTGCAGTGATTCATGCTGAATTCATACTACATGATGAAGTCATCCAATGATCTCTGACTATTTAAAGTGTTAGTACTGTTTATCGCTCTGGCTCAAATGCAAGAAGGAGCTAATCAGATGATCAGTAAATACCTCAATATTTCATAAGTGCTGTTGTCTGCAGCCAAAGGCATATACAGCTGAAAAATACAGAAACCACAGGGGAGAAAGGCTGTAAATAATAAAACATAGTACATTAAAAATTTGCATTATGGTAAAACTACCTTTTGTTCCAGATGCATATAGTAACATTTGAAAGGGAATATATATAGCTTTAGGCATTTAGTCTTTATCTTACATAAGATTTTAGTCAAGACCAGGAACTTCACTGAATGCTGCTACAGATATATTACAGGTTTGAGCAGAACTGGGCAAATCAAATAGAAAATTCACGTAATTAGGGAAAAATTATTGCCATTGCTTACATCATAGATAATGTTCAGCTGTTTAAAATTGGATAGATACTAAAGCCATACCGGCATATTACCCAGAAACTTGAATAGTTATGAGCTCTGATTTAGTTTATTCCTGACGTGTGATTTTTCCTGTGCAGAGGATTTTGGCTAGCTGGAAAACATCTACCCTGTACAATTGCCCTTGTGGAAGTTCATCTGTAACATGTTTAGGCTCCTTAGTTCTGGTTTAGAGTCCCACTCTAAATAAATGTGCAATTGCCTTGATGTTGACAGGTGCTGAACACTAGAAAGACTCAAGTAGTGGTAGGTCCCTCATTGCCAGACTTCAGTCATTTGGCTGAGATTTAGGCACCCCTTGCTCATGTTTAGAGACCCAGGGAAACCTCTGTCCCTTTTCTTCCCTCCCTCCTCCTTCAGCCAGCTGCCAAGACAGAGAGTTAAAGAGGAAGAAAACAGCCTTGGAGGCCAGGCATCCACCCATGGTTAGTCCTATATGGATATATGGGATCCATCTCTTCACCTAGATCAGCTCCACAGAGCTTTTGCTCCAGATTGATGCTCTAGTTGCTCCAAACATTTGGAAGGGGCAGTTTTGCAGACGTATCTCTGCTACTCTGTTCCTATGGGCTTTTGCTTTATTAATTACAAAGGGCTCTACCATACACTCAAGCATAAGCAGAATATCTGTGTGAGAGAAGGGGATCTAAAAAGTCCCAGCCTACTGAGGATGAGAAGGTTTATAAAATAATGCATACAGACAGGAAAACCATAAAATTTAAATGCCCTCAAAAATTAAAAAGAACCATGGAGACAAATCCAATTTCTACTTTCTCACAGAACAGCATAAAACACAGAGGAAACCCTCCTTTGCTTTTCTTCATGAAGATCAGTTGAAACCTGTGCTTGAAAGACCCTCAGTATTTAATGCAGAAATGAGATACTCATTAAATGTTTGTTCTTTAAAAACTCTCACTCTGTAAAGGGAACTCAATCTGGTTCTCTTTAGATCCCCATGTTAAAGGGCCTTATGGTGGGTTTCTCATAAGCAACCTCTAACTATTTTGGCTTGCTGAAAGCATAATATGGAAAAAAGCACATTTATTTGAAAAACAAATCTTGAAAGTTTAGCCATTAGCCTCAACACCAATAAAATCTTCTGGTTCAGTCTGGAGTCTCTCAGGGGTAAATGTACAGGTGCTAAATGCTGAGCAGCTGCAGCAAGTGATGAATTTAGGGAATGGTATGAAGTTTAAAAACCAAGATGACCAAATGAGATACATTTTACAATCAAAGACCAAGCTTATGTTAAAAATTAGAATGCCTTTATAGATGCTTTTGTTTTTCCCCTGAGCCTTCTAAAATCAGTATGGCAGCTAACGGTGAAAGTACTCAGTACTTCTGGCACGTTCTGGCTCATTCTGGCTCAATTAAAAGCTGAAGCATAAAATGCTTGTGGATTATTATTTTTAATGTGTGTGGTAGAATGCAAAGCACAAGATCAATGCTCATACTCTACTCATTTACATAACAGCCTCCTCATTCTACTCAGACAGCCGTAAGAAGCTACACAGTGAGCATAAACAAAATTTGCACATGTTTCTAAGTGCTTTTGCCTTGCCAGAACAGTATAAATGAGCTTTAATGTTACTCACATTCTTATGCTATGAATAAGAAATTATTGGCTTCTGTTATGTCTCTGCTGGTGCAGCGTTAGTCACCAAGTGATGCAGAAATAATCCTGCTTCTTGACCTGAAAATTTGTGGCTGTAAATATTAGAGTATCACAATTTAGCGTCCAACTAGCAAGTCAGTCCATCTATCCACCCATCCATCCCTCAGATCTCCGTGTGGAGCTCAGTGGATGCCTGCATGGGCACTCAGAGCCCCTCTCCCCATCTGTACCAACCTGCATAAGAGGGCCTGCCTTTGCTCTGCTCATGCCACCGAAATGAGTAAAGGTTCCTCAGTAGTCCTCAGATTTATACAGGTTTTTAAATGGGAGCCATGAGGCAGGACCACAGCTTTGTGTGGGAGGGCAGGGAGCCCTGCCACGGCACCACAAAAGGAAGAGAAGAATGCTGTGACAGTAGGAGACAGCTCAAGAACAAGCCATGATATTTTGCTATAAAATCAAGCTAAGAAAGAGATTTTCCAAGTTGTCTCTTAAGTAGGCAGAGCAACTTGCTTTTGTCTGTTTATTGAATAACGTCCTCATAGTAGCACAGATGGGAATCCTTGTACCTTTTCCCCTATTTAAACACCTGTCTCTCTTACCTGCATGTCAAGCTTACCCTGAAAATTCCACCAACTGTGTGTGGCCCCTGGCAATACCATGACCTGGTGCAGTTGATGGAAGAGTTCTTATAGCCTTCCAGAGAAGCAGGAACCAGGCCAGTCTTGAAGTAAAAGCCATGTATTAAAAACATGGGTCTTCCTTTAAAAATGATCAATCTAAACGTACATATTGGACCAACAACTACCAATATGCTTTGCTTTTATTTTTCTTACAAGAAAAATTAAACAGCTCATTTAATGAATTCGTGATTTTCTCTTCCATCATTAAGTCACTTCCAGAAAGAAAAAAAAAAAATACTCCAACTCCAATTGTATATTTATCATGTTTAGTACAAAATAAATCCCATACCAGTTCTTCTATCCTAGGCTTCCCAAACTCTTGTACACGCTTTATAAACACTATTAATCATGCAGAACCTGTCAGCAGTGTTAGCAGAGCACATAATGTATTTGGAACATTTGCAGCATAACAGCTTTGAATGTAAAGGTCACCGTCTCCACATTAACTCCATCAAAATAATTGGGTAATTTTCCTTTAAAAACACACAAAACAGTTTCTCATGGAGATCCCATGTGGCAGCTGAATCTGACATCTGTGAAAGAAAGCATGGAGCTGCATGTATAGTATCACAGAGGTGCACGGAACATCAAAAGAACATATTTGCTTATATTAGCTCGCAAACAGCAGAATGTCAAACCCAGGAACTACACCAATGCATCCAAGTCAAGCCCATGCAAGCAAAGCATTTTTTGCAGGAATGATATAGCCCTTGTCCATCAGCAAGTGGGATCCAGCTGGTCTGTTGAGCGCCTGAGGAGTTACTGTGGCTGAATAAAGCTGCCTTCCTTCCTCCTCTTCCTTCTGCTGGGAGCGACTGTGGATCTCCTCCACTGGGCATGGGAGCGGAGGCTGACCTCCTCTGAAGGCACGCCAGTGCTACTAATCAACTAGTGGGGAAGCTGTCAGCATTTCTTCCTTGCCTCTCCTGCAGCCCCTTAGGCTTTGCCTGTCCCACGACCCAGGGTTGAACTTCATCCTTCTGCTTCTTTCTACAAAACGTTGCCTCTGACCAAGCTGATACGCAGCCACAGGTATGCAGCTGCTTTTATAAATAAAATGGTAAGGGTTGGATGACAAGGAGAAGGGATTGGCTGTCTCTTCCACACTTGCCAGCCCAAAACCCCCAGCCCCAGGCACTCATATAGAAAAATACTGTTCTGAAAAGCAGAGCACCTGTCTGGTCATGGTGCCTTCACCTTTTATGGCACCTTTGGATGCATTTGAACATGTTGGAACAAGGTCTGAACCTCACCCCAGGTATTATGTACAAGTGGAAAACCCTTGAGACTTAAAGAAACAAATCCAAACCATTAATGTACTGAGGATTTCCATAGTTTAGGCAGCAGTACTAGTTCCTTGGACAATTGCAACCAAACCTGGTTTGGCTGCAAAAATTCTATGTCGATAGGTCTAAAAGGTGGCTCTCTTATCTTCAGGCTTGGAATTTCATGCCAATCTTCCCCTAACGTGCCATGGGTCGGATTTGAAGGTAAGAGAGTTTTAAATTTTAAACAAACCCTTAGGCACTACATACTCTTCACAGTAGCACGTGTTCATGGCCTCTTCAGTGTCTTCCAGCCTCTGCTGCTCAGGTGGAGGTAATTCCAGAAGCAGTCGCGGCACACCACTTCACATAGGGAAAGGGTGTGGTCATCTGCAGAGGCAGGATGCATCCGGGGTCTGTCCTGGAGCTCTTTGACTTCTCTTTGAGCTGCAGGTCCCTGGACACATGTTCAGCACACTCTTTCCAGCACTTGCACTTCCGACAACATTGCAGCAATGGTCTGTGACAGTCTGACCAGCAACGCAAGGCAGATGGGTCTGATGGATCAGTCAGCATTGTCAGCACCCTTGGCATGAGGAATTAAGCAAGGAGAAGTCTGCACATTCGATGTAATTTATGGGGGTTTAGCAAGGACATTATACGCACATATTACATGGCCATTTTTATGGAGTGGTAGGTGATCTGGGTCAGAATAAGACAAAATAAACTTGTGACATTTCAGGGGCTGGAATCCATTCCTCCTTTTGCAGCCCTGGTGGGAAGGAGCTTTCCACAGCTTCATTATTAAAGCTTTTATAAAAAAGGCTGCTTACTGCCTCACCATTCTCTACCATGATGCACTGATGGAGCCCTAGTCCGTAGCTTTGTAGGATGGAAACAGGAAGTTCTTTGAATACCCAAAGTATATATCTTTTTCTCCAAGATTCTTACATATGAGAAGTACAGGATGAAGTTATTTCATCATATATCCACCATTTTGGTTCTAAATCACTGCAGGAAACAGGTGGAAAACCTAATGGGGAGACTATTAGACTTTACACAACTCCAAGAAGCAGGTATTTTTTCCTTCCCATGAATCAAAATAACATTATTAGCATAATTTAAAAAAATTCCTCAAATTCCTCAGCCATAACAATCTGGAAGCTAACTATTGCTTCTCCTTTACGTATAATTACATTTCAAAAAAAGATTTGCAGATGGAAAGCCACAAAAGACCACCAGAGAGAATGAGTGATATCATGAGAAAAGAAATACATGTGCACTTTTATCTACCAGCTAAGACCATTTCTGCAAACACCAGGATTCCCCCAAATGAAACAAATCAGGAACCAATAGAGGCTTCTCTGTGCTGTACACATCTACTTCTGAGAAGATGTAACTGCTTTATGAAGTTATCCATATAAGCTCTGTTATTTTATATAGTCAACAGTCAATGTAATAAATTCATTTCAGCTATTATGTCAGTTTTGAACTTTCCCAAATTTGTTACCCTGGAGCTTGGAAGATGACTCTTGCCATTTGGGATCTGCTCTAGTGAAAGGTTTCCATGTGCTTTGTTCTTCAAGCAGCAGTGTGAACCCTGGGTATCTCCTTCACAATCAGACAGCCATCTTCCTCTAGCTTTAAAATAAATCTTTTCACAATAACTTTTGAGAGAACATGCCAACGTGCGATGCGCACCCCTTAGCGCCAAGTTAGCATATATGTTACCATGGGTTAGAGTCACAGAAAAATATATCTTCCACTATTTGTGTTCTGAACTGAGAGTTTTATGGCACAGAGAACATAAATCTGAGTGAGCTAAGTTAGAGAGGAGAGTCAAAACACCCAGCCTGTCAGGACGACCAGTGCTACTGATAGAATCTTCATGGAAGTATAAGTAATAAAATCACTTAAATCTGTCCAAATGGTGGACTGGAAAATTCATCAAGTCTTTTGTACCCAAGGAAATAACCAGAAATAGATTCTTTCAACACCACTGAATTTTCATCCAAAGGCAAGCTGATGTTTCTGAATTTCCTAGTGTCCTCATCCTGAGATAAGGTCACTGTGTCCTCCTCAGTGTTGCAAATCTTACCCTTCCAAGTAATGGGCTAGGCCAAGTTGCTCTTGCACTGGCCTTACATGGTGTGGTGGGAGAAAAACTGCTTTAGCTCACAGCCATTTGATTCATTGCTATCACTTTTAATGAGTGGCAATAGCTTAGATTTTGCAAAGGAAAGCTGGCCTTTGGCCACCAACTTGTTTTCAAATAGCATTGACTATTGGCCAAATCCAAATCCCAGGCAGAGGGAGGGATGAGGCTCCGCATTTTACTGCTCTTTTACTGTCCAGGGACTATTTTTAAGCCATAAAACTGTACCTACAAAGAGAACCAGACGGGGAAACAAGCACACAGTCCAACACATTGGGAAGGAGGTAGTGAGAGTGGCCTGCTTAAGAGATTTCTTTCAAACCGTCGGATGGCCGCTGCTGCTCACACTATCAGAGTTGCAGCAAAGCGCTGCCATTTGGCCTCCCTGTCAAGCTTTACTGAGCACAAATGCAAAGCCAAGACACCAAACACAAAATCCTGGCCCCACAAAAGGAAATGGGAACCATTCCCTCCCAATGATCAACCTCATGGACACTGTTAGCCCCAGCTTCAGGCTCTGCTATTAGCTCAGCACTTTACCCCAAAGCCATGTGGCCCCATCACCTTCCCTAGCTTTCCCACCTGCACAAAATAGGAATGTTTCCACCCTTGTGAGCTGCGTGGAGGTGAAGCGCTCAAAAGCCTCACTGAGAACCCATGGCTGCTGTTGTGCTCCTCCTGCAGAAGGCAGGAGGATGCTGAAGCTGGGACTGCAGGGCGGGCTAGTGCTTCTGATAAATACAATAAAAGCCGCCCCAACAATCAGTAAACAGTGATATAATTAGCAAATGTTTTTCTATTTACTTCCTTTAATATGCAATAGGGGGAAATGAAATAAAATGTCAAGGACTTCATCAAACAGATGGTTCTGCACTTATTATTTTTCTCTGCTGTATTGTTTGCGTCAACTAAAGAAGAAACTCCTTTACGAAGTGTGACTCATGGATTCCTGGGAAGCTGCATTCTCAGCAGGGGAGGACAGCAGGGTAGGACAGGAAAGAGGAGGGAAGAGGACTCAGCTCATGGGCTTTTATTAGGAGTATTATTATGTCTCATTAATTAATCTGACCGCCGCTTTAGTGACGTCTCGGTCTCATTTCACAGGAAAAAATTACTCTGGATTGCCAAGTTAAATAGACAATTACAGGAAGACCAAATTATGCCTACATTGCATTCCCTCAGGGCACCAGGCCAAGTTCATGTCAAATCCATAATAACTAGACTACCCTCACTAAAAACAGCTCCTGTGGACATACGTCATGAACCATTTGTAATCTACACAGAGGATGTATTGATCTTCCTTGGGCTTCCTTTCTCATAAACTCATAATAGCAAAGATGGGATTTTTAAAGTATCTAACTCTCTGTAGCACATATGCAGAATGTAAGCTGTGTTAACACTAATAAAGCCTAATTAAAGCATAAGCATTAGCTGTTTAATTTCCTTTTCCTATCCCAAGGGGCAGCTGCCTAGAGAGCAGGAGAAGCTTAGTACATTTCAGAGGAGGAATGAAAGAAAATCCCCACATTAGTGTTTTCCCTGAAGAAAGACACACAGGTGAAATCCAGGTAAGATCTCTCTTTACCTGGTGAGAAAAACAAACTTCCCAGATCCACTTGGAGTACAGAAGATCTGGGAGATCCCTAGGAAAAGAAGGGATGTGAAAGAATGTGTCCAAGAGAATGCTTAAAAACTAGTTGACATCTGAACAACTTATGCCATTAAATCTCACTATCATAATTCCTTCTCCCACCTGCAACCCTGAGCTCTTGGTCTATTCTTTCTCTCTTCCTCTCACGTGCAGGCCCCTATCTGACGAATCCCAGCTGGATGGGCCACATTGCCCCCAGTTCCGGTATGTTCTCGGATCAGTCAACTCAGCTCTGGTGCTTTGGAGCCCACTTTCAAGCATAGGTATCCTTACTCAGGGCAATGAGTGGCAGTGACTCAAAAAAAAAACGGTGTTGATTGAACCAGAGCACTAGGAGCCTGGCACGCCCATGACGGCACAAACCCTCCCCTCCCTCTTCTCAGTCATGATTCTTCTCAGCACTTCTCTCAGGCCAGTCATAATTATCTTTTTTGTTATTCCACATCTTATTCTTCGTGTATGAAGAAACTTTTTGGGATGACACTGCACCCTCCTCATCTGTTCTGAGCACACACCTGGCCTGTGGCTCCTGCCCAGTGGAGGACATCTGGGCCACTCTCCCTCCTCTGACACACTTTTCCTCATCAGAGGACACGCAGTCTCTTGCTCACTTCCCCTCAAAGGTGGAGGTGAGCTGAGCTCCATGTGGCTTGGTCATCACCCAGACCTGGCAGGTCATCACACCACCAGCTGGCCCACCACTGACAGCCATGGCTAAAGATAGCTGCAACACAAACCCCAGTGGTTTCCAACTCATATACAGAAATAACGCTTTCCTCCAATGTCAGCTACAGCAACGTACCACTAAGCACGCCATGGACCCCTTCTCCATACACTGAGATACACATGCATGTTTTCTCCTCCATGCTCCTGTCACGTCCTTCCGCCACTGAAGAGGGTTGGGGTTTTTCTTGTAAAACAGTGACAACAAATTAGCTGTATGGACAGCGTTCAGATCAAGCCCCCGAGGAATAGCCAGCTGAGCATGAATGTGTCTGTCAGCCTGGTGTAAATTTTAGCATGGTGTTGCACATCCATTCTGTTGTTCTTGGCAAGCAGGGAAGATGTCCTCGATGCACAGTTCACACTGGTCAGTCTCATCACAACAGAAAAGCACAACTAACCTCATGGAAATGCCTTCCAAGCTAGTGTGGGGATCCTGGAAGGGGCTTTGTTTTCTCTTTCTTGCCTTAATGTTGTACAGGCAAGAAATGAGCATTATTAAATCTCAGTTCCTTTTCCAGGCTATAACACTCGCTCCCTCTTTCCCTCCACTGTCCTGGTTTAGGTTTTTTCATGATCCAAGCCATCCTATTCAAGTGACAAAGCAGATCGCTTTGCAATGTGGCCTCCAGCCAAAACTATGACCTTTTGAACAGTGAGGTGAAATGGCAGAATTTTTATTATTATGCTGCTTTTGTTTTGGAGCAAGGAAAATTGTTTTTCCTTCTTTAACAACCAAGCAGCTTTTTACCTTACAAGTAGTTGCCTGGCATGGAGAACAGTAGCGACTTTGCAAAAAGTTTCCAAAGCTGGTGACAAGATATTCCATGCTTTGGAATTCGTGAAATGTTTTGTCAATTCCTCACAACTCCTGCCAATCTTTCCTTTTTAAAAACTACTACTGTATCTTCAAATAGCACTGCTTAACAGTGCATGAATGCGTACAGCACCCTATGCTTTATTTTGAGATGCATGAAGCATTCTTTCTTATTAAATTCAGAATTGAAAATTCATTAAAAAGGGAAAATCTCAATGAAAAATGAAAACTCCAAACAGTCTTCCTGATGGAGGTTGATCTGCAAAGGTCTGCACACTGATAAGGCTTTCCTGTTCTGAAATAGCAATAGGAAGAGGTGGAAGCATCAGCTTCTTGTTTGGTTCTCAGCTCTTAGCGAAGGCAGCCTGAGCCGTGTTCCACTCTGCTTTATTTTGCCGGCTTTTCCAATTTAATCTTCATGTTTTCTGCACAGACCCCACCCATTCTGCTGTCACCTCCCTGCAAAATAACTGAGGGATCATCAGTGCAAAGGAGATTTTCCAACAGTACAAGAGGAATTCTGAGCTAAGAAGGGAAACTGCACGTAGCACAGAGCCCTGCCTCTTGATTGCTAATGCAAATATTAATTTATAACTATGCTTTGGAAAACCTTATTTCACCTGATATTAATATCCATGGAAAAACAGAGGGTCACATCATACAAATGCTCATAAAGGTTAACTTTCAAGCTACAAAGTCGGAATCTGCTGGTTTTATATATTGAGTATAAATCTACATTCTCTACTTCAGCAGCAGCTTAAGCTACCCACTGAAGGATGTGTGGATCTATATTGCAATAGCTTTACTGGGAATGAAAAGCCTGTAGCAGTTATAACAGCAAAAGTTTCTTAAAGCTTATGGCCTTCTTCTCTTGGCCTCCCCTCTGGAGAGACTATTCTTCCTCTCTGGAGACATTTGGAAGTGCGGAAGAAAGTTTTGTGGGTTTGGGAGGCTGCATGTTACCCTTTGCTTAAGGCATATACATTATTTGCTAATGAAGGTACAGAGAAGTGCAACAAGCCCTGACCCTCTCTGTAGGAAAGTAAAGTCCACCCTGCACAACATCATGTGTAGTAGTAGAGCTCTTTTTCTGCGGGTGTGGATATCTGTCTCATCTTCTACTCTGGTCAAATCACCTTCAGTTCCTTCATTATTTACAATCTACTGCCCAGCGGAGAAGGTGTTTGTAAAGAGAATAGCTACCAAGCTTCACAAGTCAACGGCATAATCTTCTGGTGCATGCTTTCTCCAAAGAGACTTCTCTCTCTTTATGATCCCCCTGCCAATCAGTGGTGCTATGGAGAAGGTGTTTACAGGCAGAGATGCTGCAACACTTCACCTCCTCTGGCAGTGTTATGCGGTTGTAAAAGTCATCATGTAACTTCTCACTTCTCCAAAGCAGGAGATGTCACGCAGCATGATGAAGATACTGTCTGGTGCGTACTCCTCCAGCAGGCCAGGAAGAACATCTGTCACCAATATTTCTGCTTCAGCTCCATCTGCACCTGGTTGTTCTTTCTGCAAGTTCCTGTGTTATTTTTCTTCCATATACTCAGACACTCTACAGTGGGTTTGTTATCTTACATGGGTTGCCATGGTCAAAGCATTTGCCCAGGGATGCAAGAAAAAGCAAAGAAATTAGCACCAAGTACCAACACTTTTTCTGGAAGAGAAAACCTATGCTTCTTTTGTGGCTCACAAGATATTCTACGTATTGTACATCTTGATGTTTTCTCTTTTAAAAGGCTATAGCAGGAAAGACTCAACTTCTGGCCCATTAGAAAGAGCTATGGTAGCATATTTCAGGGTGGTAGGACAGAATGACAGAATTTGTTCCAAATGCTGCCAAATAAATCTTAGTACTGAGCCCAGGAAGGAATCACACTGCAAATATGCTAAAAACCAGGGAATCTGTAAGAAGACGTCAGTGCCAGGATGAGATATCGGATTGGGCTCGTGCTGCCTACTGCACAGAGGACTTTTCTTTCATCTCTACTTCGGTTAAAATAAGATGTGAAAGAACACCGCTTTCCTTGGAAAGGAGGAATTGCTAAGATGTTAGAGGAAGAAAAAGCATTGTGTTTTGTTTACTCAGCCTCTGCTTGTTTAACCTGCAAGAGAAGCTTGCACATAGTCCAGTTAATGCTTTATCCTTCATGTCCCTTATCATGCACTGAGGGCACATATTGTGCATGAGTCATAATTAGCTTGTTTGTATAATACTAAAAGGAAAACAAACAGCCCCATATCTCCCTGTCACACTAACAATAAGCTGACACATACTTAATCAAAATAGAGGATGCCGAATTAATTCAAAGAGCTTGACTTTCAAGAGGGACAATTGGAAAATTCTCCCACAGCAGTTAGTCACTCAGGTGGAGTTCAGCCAAACACAAAATAAAATTTGTCACATTCATTCCAGAATTAATCATTTCTCAGAAATTATTACAGTTTTTTTAACGTATTTCCAGACTTTGCCTGATGATGAATGAAAGACTGATGCATCTAAATATTAAGAGACTCAGCCACTAAAAAAAAAAAAAAAATCTGTGGGGAAAATTTCTTGCTCACTTCTGACACAAAGCCAAGAGCACCTTCCCATGCCCTGGCAAAGCCTGCACCAGTGAAAAAGTTTAGGAAAAAAAAAAAAGACATCCAGTAAACCAGTTGCTGAGAAAGAAAATGACGAATAGTACCATTTGTCAAAGAATCTCATTTCCACAGCTGGCCCTTTGTTAAAGCATTACAGGCAGAGGTTGCTGGAGCAGGAAAATGAAGAAACTGATGGCCCTTTGGCTGCTCTGCAAGTGCTGAGCATGGGACTGGCTGTTCTTTACAGCTTTAGGTATTCCAGAAATTCTATACTATCCACTGAAGGAATATGGGACATTTGAATGGACTCTACTGGCAGCACTGTCAGGTTTAGAAACAGGATAAACAGATACAGACACCTTGTCAAAGGATGATCCAGCAAAAGCCTGCCAGCAGAAAGGCAGAAAGAGAAGAACCATGGTATGCTGGATACCTATATTCATTCATTATGACTATTTCTGTGCACCTGAGCAACTACATACTTTCCTCCTCTTGGTGTAACACATGGGTACCCATAGGATCAAGAAAAAGAAGAAACTAAGACACAAAGACACTTACATCCAGAGGCTATGCAGACATCCTATATGTACACATCTAAGTTCAGCATTAAATACCACAAAGAGCGAACATCCCCTCACTTTACATTCAATACTGTGCCCTCTTTTCAGGCTTATACCTGTTGCTTGCTTGCCCAGCAAATAGTACTTTTGCTACACAACTTCAGATCAATGTAGGTTCCTAAAGAACTATGTGGAAAAAAATGAATATGTAGAAGTCTGATGGAAGTACCTTTGAGGAACTACCTCCTTTTAGTATCTGAAGGGGGCCTACATGAAGGCTGGGAATAGACTTTTTACAAAGGTCTGTAGTGACAGGACGGGGGGTAATGAGTCCAAACTGGAAGAGGATAGATTTAGATTGGAAATTAGAAGGAACTCTTTTGCTCTGAGGGTGGTAAGACACTGGAACAAGTTGCCCAGGGACGTTGTGGGTACTCCATCTCCGGAGGTGTTCAAGGCCAGACTAGATGGGGCCTTGAGCAACCTAGTCTAGTGGGAGATGTCCCTGCCATGGCAGGAGGGTTGGAACTAGATGATCTTTGAGGTCCCTTCCAACCCAAACCATTCTATGATTTATTAGATTAATAATACACAGGTTTTCTCTTAGAGGTAATAGGAAGAAAAAATAAAAGTTTTTGTAGTCTGGCTAGAGTCACTCACATGTGTCCTGATTTAGGTGAGTAATAAACTGTTACAAAATGCATTTGGAACAACCCACACTGCACGTGCCTGATAGTCTCTTTTGAAGCTTAATGCTTGTCCTTCTCAGTTTTGCTTCCTTTCAGACAGTCTGGCTTTTTCCTGCCAATTTGCTTATCAAAGTTCTGCTTGTGTTTATAGCGTCACAACTGAAAACCTGAATGGACTGACTCAGAAATTATCATCTCATCCATACAATATTTTTAAGCACAGACTAGTGAAGTCTTTGGGGAAAAAAAAAGTTCAATGTCAGATGATTAGTCATGTTAACTTTGTTACCTCTGAGCAATGAACTACTCATATCTGCAGAAGTAGGGGAAAAAAACAACGAAGAATGCAAGTCATGACTTAAATCTGTCTCTCTTGGAGTAGGCAAAGATACAAACTGCTTAGTGGAAGAATCATGCAGTTTCATGAGTATTGGAGGCTGGCGCTTTTATTTGAGAAGCAAACATATTTTTGAGAGGATTAAATGTGATGAGTAAGCAGATTTTTTCCAACTCTGCTTGAAAAGCTACAGCAGCTACAGTGTGTTAATTAATGTAATTTGCCTTCTTCAGCCTACCAGGGAGGCTTCCTGGGGAAGCTAGAAGGAGGCTTGTGGCAGCTTTCAGGCTGACTATCAGACCAGCTTCAAGACAATTTATTTGTCACCAAAAGGACACACTGACTTTTGGTCAGTAGTTTGGAGAATGGCAATTTATGTCCAGAGGAGGACATCTTAAAATTTGCTGCACAGAAAGCTCATCTCATTTTGTGGCCATCTACTGTCAAAACCAGGTAAGCCGCCATGAGTCTGGCCACCATTCAGAAAAAACTGAGGTGTCCTCCTCTGGGTTGTGGCTTTTCACTAGAGAAGTTCAGGTGTTTCCAAAAGCAGCCCTCTGTTTACTCAAATGATAACATGAAATGGACTGTTGAAAAGGAAACAACAAATTTTACAGTAACTAAAATGAAAATCTTACCATAAATCTGTTTATAAAATACTGTTAATAAAAACAAAGTGCAAGTGAATTCAAGGAAGTTTTAGTACGTAACAATTCCCTCCGTCTACGCCACAAATATTGTGACAGCCGGAGTCTCACGGTCATTTGTCATATGAGGATTACAGTTCAACTTTCATATTCAGCAGCCACCATGCCCCAGCTTTTTCTTTTGCAGCTTCCCCATGTGTGCTGTTGTGCTCTCGCTGCCTGTCTCCTTGGGTGCTTGCAACACCACTTGGGTTTAACCATGGGCTAATGGCACCAGGATGTCCTTCCCACTGGTGTGATTGGTCCTTATCTGCAGCCTTGCTTGCACAGGGGCAAAAGGCTGGTGCTGCACAGCTGAACAGCTCACCTTCACACACGTGCCTGATGGTGACCCAGGTCTCAGTCTTGTGCCATCTTTTCCTGAGATGACCATAAGGCACCTGGTCTGTGCATAAGACAGAGTCCTCTCTCCCTCCAGAAACTCCTCTGTGCCGCATTTTGGGATCTTCTGGCACTATGAGTCAGCTGCTGATGCAGATCAGAGTAACAATACATCCACACATGTGCCTCTCTGGCTGTGCCTCTTGCCACCACGCATCCAGGGCAGCACCAAATCTGGGCATGGTGCCATGAAATGCCCCAAGACATGACTGAAGAGGATGCCTAAGCCACATACAGTCATCAGCAACAAGCAGCACATGGCCCAAGTATCCCTGGTTAAACCTCGCCTTGTTTTTGTGTCCTTGTACAGCCCACTCTGCTTTGCATCCTATCCAACAGCCCTGGTCCTAAGGGCTGATCTTTACTACCAAGCCAGTGCAAAGCAGAGCAAAGAGCGTTCACAGCCCCGGCCCAGTGCCAAAATCACTTAGTACACTGCTCTTGCAGTGGTGGATGTCATCAATTACACAGCAGCTAGGGAAGGTCATCCTCGTAGTGCAAATATTTATACGAGGAGCCTATGGCAAATGTCTCCATTCTTGACACTTCTCTGTATTTAGATCCTTAAATAAAAGTCCTCAATAACTCCCCAAAATGAGCCATACCAAACACACTGTTGGACTCTCTGTTAATGCCACTTGTAATTCTTCTCCTCTGAAGCAAATCTTCAACATCCATTAAAGCCATTTAAACCATCCATTAAGACCAGCCTTCAAAGCTTGCCCTCAAACACCCTGTTCCCCTAGCTAATCATTCCTCCTGTGGTCCTCCCTTTGCCTGACCAGCAGAAATCACTTGCAAGACATGCTTGAAATCCTGGCGTATAATTCCAACAACTTTCTACTGATCCCATTACTCTTGTGCACACCC
>JAVSBS010003277.1:169136-218303 GCA_033124195.1 Coracias cyanogaster
GGCGAAATTCCTGAAAGAACAGAGACCAAAAAGTAAACTTGTTTCAAAATAATTTTGAATGTTTACCTACCCCGTGAAATTGAGAAAGTATACAGTAAGATAAGTGCAAGATTTAAGATTCTGACTATTGATACTGAATGCACTCCTGCGTAATAGGTGGTGCTCTGATTGTAGCTCAAATAAGAGTATAGAAACATGGAAGCTCAAACCAGTTGGTGTAAAATACCTCTGGGAGATGATAGGAATATTGAAAATTTGGGAAAAATGTCATCAAGATGCTCGTATACTTCTCAGATGGCTTGAGAACTTTTTGAAAAACATAAATATATTTGATGAGAGTGATTAACAAAGATTTGCTCCATGACATTGGGACGTAGCTGGGAAAAGTGTGGTCTGGCTATGGGAAATCCTTCAAATCCTGTAGTCAAAAAGGTGTTACAGATGGTTGCTTTTTCAAAAACAGGTTCAGTTTTGAGGGATGCAAGTGTTTGGAACTCGTTAGATAGATTGAGTTTACCTGTTTTCAGAAGCACAGGAGGGATATGCTTCCAGATGAGATACACATCTGCATTTGGTTAGAAATCCAAATCCAGATAGATGACAGGCCTTTTTGGTTGAGTTTCTGAAAGTATTTTTCAGTCTGAACAGGGCCAACAAGCCAAAGCCAAAAGAACAGTTGAGGGAAAGTCCTGCAAGATTTTGCTTGGTAAATTAAAAAATGTGTTTTCCAAAATGGGATTGTGCTTGCTGATATCCTGGGGTGGATGTCAGCCTGGTGGCTGTGCTGGAGCAAGGTGGGCTTTGAACCAAAAGTGAAGGTACCAGTGAGATTGGTTTGAGATTGACGTGATTCCTCAGTGATAGGCAATGCCTGTACTGCAGCTTTTATTTGGTTGGACCCTTCCTATACTAACTTGGCTGGGGTTTGTAGTAGGATCAATTTTAGCTTGATGCTCATAGTTGTAACTACATACTGCATTTTAAATTCGTTACGTTACTGTTTTCACCAATAGTGAGCAACATGCTCTAGGAAGAGAAGTAGATTAATCTAATCTAAGCACGTTCACTATTTTGTCAGGAAGAGAACAGGTCACATTTGTTTGACCTTTTTTCCCCAAAGTCCAGTCTTTGCCCAGTCATGCGCAATCATCTCTGAAGTGCATCCCCCACTGTCAGCAGGACAGGCAAGACTGAAATAAGTGCATGATGACATCTACTTGTGTTAAAATTAGCAAAATCAAAACAAATAAACAAAAAAATTCCCCAAATTAACCACCACCAGCAGCCTATTCAGTAAAAACAACATAGTACTGTCCCTTTAAGCAGAGGAGATTTAAACTTCTGGGAGTCTCTGGGATGACTCTCCCAGGCTCTTGCAGCCAAAGGGTCTCTCTGTCACTTGGTGCTTTCTCCTTTTCCCTCCATGTGCAGTCTCAAACTTGGCCCAGGTGGCTGAGCTCCAAGGCACCATCACTAGCCAATTGTCTGCACTGTATTCTCCTGGGTGGAATAAAGATCCTTTTAAAAATAATTGTTTCAGTTAGGAGGGAGGCAGAGGGATGTGCTAGACCCGAGCATAAGGATAGAGAGCTCTATCTAGGGAGAAAAGCTGGTCTGGTCTGTTTGCGTCTTTGAAGGGCTGCTCTAGGGTCTGGCTCAAAGTTCAGGATTTTCCATGTTGAACCTGATTTGAACCTGAATCAGAGCCCAAGTTTCCTTTGGACATAAATCAGTTTAGGGACAAGATCTGTCCAAAGACATATGTGAGCAACTCCCATTGAAGTTAAGGGCTGATGTGTGCATGCACATGTGTGTGTAACTGTAGGAAAGTCATGACTACGTGCCTATTTTATAAACTTTGGGTACTTGTTTGATGTGTTTTTTTGCCTTTCAATTGCCTCTATACTCAGTAGCAAGTCTTGTTGCTCAGCGCTTGGAAAGAACAAGGCTTCTCATGACATTAGCTGTTGCTCTCAGAAGACATCATATGTAAAGTTTTGCTGGATTTCCATCTCAGTCAAATGTTTATAATAAAGTTCTGGAAATGAGAAAGTCAGGGTTACATCCTTCTTCCTGGCATACACACGCTGTTTTGCTGTGGCTCGTCAGGGTGAGCCAAACCTATCCAAGATGCAGCAAGTCTGAAAACTGAATCAACACCTCTGTATCTTCTACATTGCTCCATGCCACCTCAGGTCTCTGTGGGAGTGCACAGATTCACATGTGTACAGCAAGCAGCTAACCTTGGGCAGGTAGAGGTTTTTAGTTTAACAGAAAGCTGATAAAAGCATTCTCCTTCAGCAGCCCCTTCTCCCAAAGATTTTATTATTCTTATTCATTCTGAGATGTCTTTTTCTCCATGTAGAAAGAAGCCCTCTAGATTTCTTTAAAAGAAATCTTCAGTTAACCTGCAAGCATAACAAGGTAGGAAAAAAACCCCAAAATCATCACTGGGAGAGCTGTATGGCACATGCACAGAGCAGGTGGGAAGTTTCTTAGAGAATTACTTTTTTTTTCTGTCAAAGACAACTGCTCAAGAAGCGGAGGCCAGTTTCAAGTGAGAGTGGCAGCCTCTCACCTTGAATAACACAAAGAACCTAAACCGATACACACTTAATTCTCTAAGAATCAGATGGAAAGCTATGTATCCCAGTCATGTCATCAAGGGAGCAGTCTTGTTAAACATATAACAGATGGTTGATCTGTTCTGGTCCCTCTCTACAAGGAGCCATTGGTGTCTCTATTGGATGTTGTTTCCAAGGCAGATGTGACTTAGAAAATGATGGAGTTTGCTTTCTGGTTATGATAACCTTAAATACTTAACTACTTTTGTATACTGAATTCAAGAGACTTTTTTTGGTCTGTTTTTCTTCTGGGAGACTGTAACAAAAGTCAGTTCAGCATCAAGCACAGAGTTGCTCTGTGTGTGGAAAAAAGCTAATAGCTCCAAATACAGCATGGTATGAAGTGGATCTCCATACCTTCAAGCTCTCAGGGATAAGGGAAAAAAAACACTGGATCAAATTTAGCTTTGGCATAAGCGGGTGCAATTCCCAGAGGGATTTGCACCCGCTTATGCCAGGATTGAGTTAGGCTCATGGAACTTGCAGGGTGGTCATGTAATTAAATTATATGGTGGTTCAGTATATTTCTACAATGCCAAGTGATGCAATATTTTTTCAAAAAGGATAGCTGTGCATTATTTAAAGCAAACTAGTCTACTACTTTCATTACCAGCTTTCTCTCAAGATTCAGGATGTTTTTCAAAGAGTCATTGAGGCATCTTATGCTTTTGTCTTTAGACAGAAACACTGACAGTCTGAATTATGCTCTGCTTCCTCCTTATTAGAAGCTGCTTATAAAAAAAATACCGCCACTGTGGTCTACAGTTCAATGAAGTCCATTGTAAACTCCCCAGTATAACGTAAACCTCCCTAAAACACATAAAATTATTGGCTTCCAAGACCAGTCTCATTGAAAGAAAGCTCTGTATTTAGTCTTTGCTCAAAACACAGGTATTTGGTTTGGAATTCAAACTCCCAACTCAGTTTTAAATGGTTGGGTCCAAGGAAAGTTGACACGGACCATGTAATTTTAATTAAAGAAAGATTTTGCTCCTTTATGACCAACAGGGGCATTGTAACATTGACATATTGATGCTAAATAATTATAAGTCCATAAATAATTCAGTATATAAAAATGCTGTATGGCTGGTGCCAGGTAGCGAAGGGAAACAGCATTGAAATAGCTGACCTGCCAGGTTACTACTACAATGCCAGGGGATAGACAGGTAATGTGACCTAGCAGCTATCAAAACAGTGAACACCGCAGGCTATGCTACCCACTGAGAGCAGTTGAAAGTGGAAAACCAAGGGCTGTCCAGTTTTGTCACGTCAGTATTTTAGCACCACTGTCATAGAAGAGGATAAACTTTTAGGAGTGGTACCAAGGAGAAGGGCAGTAGGGAAATCACATACAGAAAGAGAAATATTGAAAAGAAAATTAATGGTGAATTTATGAAGGCTTTTTTTTTTTTCTTTTCCTCTTTTCAGGAGCTGGGCATATGCCACAAGCTCATTTCCATGGATAACCATTCCCCTTGAAGCCTCAATTCAGTTCAGATGTGCTCCTGACCCTTTTGTGTTCACTCTCAACGTACTTTCAGAAGTCAAATACTCATTGGCATGGACAAATGGGGAAAATAAATTTTAACCTCTCACTCTAGGGTATCCGTGCCAGAAGGGATATATTTAAAGGAAGATAGTATTTAAAAACTGTGTTTATTTAAAAGCTTGATAAGGAGTCTTGCAGCTCTGGACCAAATGAAACAGGACACACAAGTTTGGGGTGAGAACCTTACCCACAGGGCTTTCCAAATATGTTTCTGCACTGTGATGTTAGCCGTGATAACACTTGAAAATGCTCTGCCATGGATGCTGTGAGATCAATACACTCTATAAGTAATGAACATGAGTATGACAGGGAATCAGAGGCCTCAGGCAGGTACAGTCAAGCAGTCTGCCTAAGGCTTCACAAAGGGAGATGCTTACAAATAAATATTGCATTGAAACATTCCTCACTTAATAAACTATAAGAGAGCAAACCTATGACCAGGTTTCATAGGAATACTTGTCACCTACAAAAGCTCCATTGCCTAATAAAGAGAAAAAAAATTCCATTTTGTTTTCCAAGATTGTTCTTCTGGGTTCATCTGCTACTATTCCGCTCCTTTCTCTTTGGAAAGGCTCAGTGGCTTCAAGTACCTGCTTTGATTATGAGAGCTATATTGGCCAAAATGAAAATAACTGGCCGCCTGTCACCAATGAGAAGCCAAGCAATCCAGCTCAAGCAAGAACATCCTATAGGAAACCCCTTCTATTGGGTTAAATTAACAAAGCAAAGACAACTGCTAACTAGGAGGCTTTATCAAGTCAGAGCTTGCTGGAAGAAAAAGTTCTGAACAAGAATAAAAAGGAAATGCTGGACTGCTCTTTGGTTCTGTCAAAATTAAAAGACCGCTTCAATCCAAGAAAACACTTGCAGCCAGCAAACTGTATGGTTTTAGTAATTTACATCTGAAGATACAGTTTCCATGCTTGGGCTTGGTTCATTGCCCCTCTCATGCCTACCATTGTGCATGCCCCAAGCTGCCCTTCTGAGTTTAGTTATGTTTGATTTTCATTAGTGAATTAGAACAGAAAAAATAAAGAAACCTCTTCCCTCAATGAAAGCCTTCAAAAATCTGTGTGCCCAGTTCTGTGTCTGCATATATGGTGCCAAAGACACAGCCAGTCCTATGCACACAGCTGGAGGGCCAAGCATCATGACGGCTGCAGTGGAAAGCCAGGTCTCCCTCCAGGTTCACACACACCAGCTGGTGGAATGCAGGCAGCTACCTCTGCCAGCTCCTGGCAACAAGAGGGTATGAGCAACAAGAGTGCAAAATAAAGCCCAGGGACACTTCTAGATGCCAATCCAAGGTTACTGAGTGATTTGTTTTGACCCCATGCAAGTCTTGTCAAACCTCCACTGCAGGTGCAGCCCTCTTTCACCCTTTAAATCAAGACATTTCCTTTCCCATACTTTGGGAGAAGAATAGGCTCCTCCAATTCAAACCAGAACAACACCTCCCTCTGAAAGATTTCTTCCCTCTTATTCCTCTCCTCCCCCGCAATGACAGCTGCTTTGTGATTGCTGTTGCAAGAGCCAATATTCCAGGCAGACCTGACAGCTTGTTAATACAGTTTGCTCTACTCAAAACCTTCTTCCCTTCTTTTTTTTTACAAAAGGGGAATATACCCAGATCCCTGACCTAGATCCCTTCACAGGTGGAACCCACACTTCAGTTCTGGAGACACAGAAGACCCTAATGTCCATTTGTGGACTGGCTTCACAGAGCTAGGGAATGGTCTAGACAGAGGGCCACCCACCAGTATGTACCTCTGAATCTTCATCAGGACTCAGGAGAACTTACAATGGTCACATATCACCATATTTATTTAGGATGGGAGCTTTGCCAAAGCCTCAGAGTTGGACAAATTCTATCCCCTCCAAACCAAATATGCTTTGGGGATGTTTTCAAATTCAATAGAACCAGAGCAAGTTCAGGCCAGAGGACACAAGTTCTCGGTTCACTGAAAACAAGACACAAGCCACCCACCACAAATTCACATGCTCACCCAGCATTGGGAATTCTCATAAAATCATCACTATCTTTTGCTGAGCCCTGCCAGATGATAGAAGACAAAAAAAACCCAAACCAAAAACCAGCTTGACAAAGCCTCTCATGGATAAAGGGCCTAGGGCAACTGATAAGGAGGGACAAAAGTGTGTGGAGGATGCAGAACAATTCATTGATCATCACATGAAGGCTAAGGAGAAGTGGAGACAAAGCTTAATACAGAGGAACCTAAATAGGACAGAAGCAAGCTGGATAACACAGTCCACAGCTTACTGTTACAAAACCAGCCTGGGCTGGCAGAGAGGCACCTCTGATTTTTGGGTGGCTTTTCCACCAGTTCTTGGCTCCAATTCCCTGATGGAGCAGGAGTATCCTTGTGGGGAAGCCACTGACATGGTCATTGCAACCTTGGTTAAGCCAGCTTTGACAAACGTATATTTGTGCACATTTGCTAACAGGCCAGGATTATGAGTAAGAGCTTTTATCTATGTCCTTTTACACCTCCTTTCTTAAGAAGCTCCATGATAAAAAAAAAAAAACCAACAAAAAACCACCACAACCCCAAACCAGCATGATTTCCATGGCTGACAGCCTGATACACTCAGTCTGAAAGAAAGAGCAACATCTGCCTTTGCAAATGGTTTGCTTTCCAAGAGGCCTTTGTGATTTGTCAAATTAACACCTGGAGAACAAGACAAGGAGGAGTTTCATCCCCAAGCAGAGTGGGCTATCCCCCAAGTTTCCTCATGACCTCTTTTGTAGAGGCGGATCCCAGAAGAGGGAGAGAGTGAGTTGCTGTACATTTGCCGTGTGTGGCCTAGCTCCTATTCCCAAGCTCTTAGCTGCTTCATTACCCTCTTTCCAAAGGGTCAAGCTTTGGCTAAAGAATACCCTGTGCTCAGTTATCCTTCATCCTAATGAATGCTAATAAAAAGCATTTAGTTGACTAATGCAATATAAAACTCTGCCCTATTTCATTGCATCTGCTTAATAAGAACCTCATTTAATATCAAATTACTGCCTGCTCAGCCAAAGCCTTGTGTTTGTGGTAACAGGGCTGCGAGGCGGGAATATCAAGACCTGCAATATGGAAATTCCTCACTAATATTCTCTGCAGGGCTGTGCGATTACTTAATTCATTTAGCTGAGCAAGTCTGATGGCTTGGCCAACTGTTTCACAACACCGAGCACAATGCTAGGCAACTGGCCTCCCCACGGGCTGGTCCTGCCGTATCGCTTTTCCTGGGACCCAGCTACTAACAGTTGCTTTGGGGATTTCAAAGAGGATCACAGATAATGTTACCAAATGAATGAGCTTGTAGTAGTGAACATGAAATCCCGCTTCTATCCACTCAATCAAATGCCAGCCAGAGGATGTCCTGTGAGACAGCAGCCACAAAGAGCATGGCTGGGTTTTAACATCCATCTGTTCATATCGGGGAACACCAGTGCATGGACAATTGTCTGGTTTAAAAATATTCTCTCTTGCAGTTTCAGAGAAACCTGCCCTAAAACTCCACCCTGCCCCTGCCCCTTCTTCTCCTCCCCACAGCTGCTTGACTCAGCTGGCTCCTGTAGAAGATAAAAGTTCTCCATACTGTACATCAAACCATTTGGGGAAATTTAAAAAAATGTAAACAGTGATAATTCCCAGCTCCCATAAACAATCACTTACCAGAACCATTTTCACACACATTCTTCACAGCTTTAATCAAACCTCAGACAGTAATGTTTAAGGGGAAAGTATTTACTCAGTATATTTGAGGTAGCAGAAGGAACCATGTTAGGAAAGACTGCTAAATGTTACCATTCATAGACCATGGGCCTTTTTAAACACAACTGAAAAACATCCTATCATGATTTTGACTCGTACACCGTTTCGGCAAGAATAAATACTAAAATATTTTGTCTAGTCTTGGTTAACAATTCTAAAAAGGATTTTGAAAAATTGGAGTGGGTGTAAAAAAGCACAACCCACAAATGTGATTCAGCAGCTGCAGAAGCTGATTTATAAAGCAATTTAAAATGATGTATTTGCTTAGTTCAGTAAGAATTGACTACATTTGGAATACATCTGTCTTCGCAGGAAGAAAATGGTCTAACAGTGTGATGAACAGCAGTAGAAAAGTTACCCGTGGCACTGAAGTCAGGCTGACACAGGGTATCCCACGATGGGCACGGGCTAACAAGCAAAGCAATAGCTCTGCCAGTACCACTTTCAAAACAGATGTCTCAGAGATACAGTTTCATCAAATCAGCTATTGAGCTCAGGAAAAGATGTAGGTGGAAGGCAATGGTCTGCTGCATGTCAGACCAGGAGTGGTATTGGGTGGGATACGGTACAAGTGCAGACTGGCAAGGGAGGAGAGGTAAAAAACCTCAAGGGGACCCACTGTTGAGAGAAACCTGCCCAACTCATGTGAGGAACATAGCAGGGTAAACTCCTGCTGTGCAGAAACCTCCCTACATACAGGGCATTGCTATGAAGGAAGATAGCTTGTCCCTGCATATCTCTCTCTAAATCATCTATTTCGCCATGACTTTCAACCTTTATAGGTTCCCTTGCAGACACAACGCACATGTGCTAAGACTAGGACAAAGCAACTGGAAAACAGTGCAGATATTCTAGCATACATTTTCCTATAAGAGGAAAAACCACACAGAGGGCCAGGAAACCCACATTGTTTCAAGACTTTCCAAGGCCAGCAGATGCCTTGAGAGCTGCAGAGAAAAAAGTTTGTGGGAAAGGTCAGTGACTGCATTACACACCGAGGCTGCTGCTGCTGCACCACATCGACACCCTTGGCAGAAAAGAGGTGGATCATGGGCACAGGGTAGCAAAACAGCATTGGAAAATTTGATATATCTACGATGGCACATTAATACATCTGGATGTCTGTATTTGGTAGGAAACAGTGACTCCATCTCTTCCTGCTCCATAGCACTTCTGCAGATGGTTTCTGTGGTGTCAAAGCAGGAGCAATACAATCAGCTTCTGCCTTCAACACTGTTGTCTTGTGCACAGGTTTACCACTTGTGCAGCTTTTACACTGCTGCTCCTCACAAAATGCTTGGAAACCAAGGATGTGCCCAACTTTGGCAATTAGAAAAAGCTGCTGCACAGAAGCCATTGTTTTCCACCCTCTCCCACCTGCTCCCGTTTCTCTCAAAAATCAAGGCTACATAATTTGAGGAAAATTTTCATCCTTATTTGCATGTTAAAAAAAAAAAAAATTCCCCCCTCTTACCCCCACTCCAATTGGCTTTTCTGCTCTTTGCAGTCTATCACCAGTAACATGCAGAACCCAAAATTCAGCAACCTGGGATCCTATCATTATTCATTCTTTGGTATCTCTTCCCTGGTTTTGCTTTCAGCAGCAGGTTTGATGGATTTGTGATCTCACCAAGAAACTCTGGAAAAACTGAAATAGTTCAGGTTTGACTTAAAGCTGGAAACACTCTTCACAGGAAGGGCAGAGTTATGTGAGAAGAACTCAGACCTTATTCATCCATGGATGCACAACCCACATCTGAACTTCGGTATGGAACAGAAATTCTCTTCCCCCAAAATGGGCTCATTTCTGGTTCAATTAAAATGACATAACCTTATTCTACTATTAGCTTTGCCAGCTAATTCAGATTCTCAAAGCCAGGATATCTTTCACCTGTGAGGAGCAACACAAGACTTAAAAACATCAGTCTTGTTGGTACTGGACGTCTAACATTACTTACACGCATGCTGAGAGGGAACCACCATTATGTCCAAAACTGCTGAACATGACAATCATGATAGAGAGACCTCCCTAGCTGCACCCCTTCATGCCCAGGGCAGAACATCACAGCTTGGCTCTGCTGATGAGTGCTTCAGAGGAGTCTGGCAAAACAAGCCATCGTATGCAGTCTAGAAGGAGCTTGAAAGAAGGAGCAGCATGGCTTCAGGATACCTATGGTGTAACAACTTGGAGCGGTATTGCATCTCCCTCAGCACCCTACCAGCATTGCTGCTTTATGAACACACACTTAACTGTCCGCTTTCAGGTAAACAACCATTTCCTGATCAACCGCCACTACTTTTTAAAATTCATTCTGCTCATGTGCTCTACAACTCCTTTGAACAGCAAAAGACATCTTTTTAGCAAATTTCTAAGAACTTCCACTATAGTAATGCAAAATACCAGAATAAGCCAACAGGGAAGAAAAAAAAAATGACAAAACCAAGCACAAGTCTAAGTCAGCAAAGCTTGGGAGCAGACAAGAAAGCAGATGAAAACCAATGCAGCTCTACAGTAAAAAAGAAGACCTCCCTGGGCTTGTGTTCAGCATGACAGCTCCCTGACTGACAGCTATCATAGGTGAGAGAAACAGCAGTGGGATCAAAATCAGAGACCCAGGAGGAAGGAAATTCCTGCATTGGACTGAATAGACAAAATCTACAGGACCTTTGGACACGTGCTGAGAGCAAGAAAATGCCCTCCACACCTACAAAACACTTCCGAGTCCCTGCTTCATCATGGTCAGCCCTAGAATCCAGCAGGGCCTTGTGGGCTTGTAGGATGATGGACAGAGCAGATGAAGAGGGAGAAGTGTTCCTGACACTCAGCAGCTAGTGGCAGAACCATTCAGCCTGCACGACTACCCAGCCGGTTCCTAACCTGGGCTTGATGGGACCACCACCTGCTTGTGCCACCTCTGCCAGGCAGCTACCAAACAGGGCTACTGCCTCCAGAGCACTGCAGAGGAGCAAGCATATGGCAGGCCACAGTGTCCTCTAGAGGTGGAAAAATATCTTCCAATGTGGCGACAGAGGAGGGCAGGAGGGCAGTCAAAAGCAGGATTGCTCCACCAGGCCCAGCGGGATTGACCAGGCTGCCAAAGGACAAAGGTGGAGGACCACTGCCGGGCACGAGATGGACAGGCAGGCGCAGGGTCACACTACCTGGCTCCTTCAAAGGGGACAGTGCCCCCAACACAGTGGAAGTAGTCAAAATTCACTCACTTGGATCCAAACCACATAAAATAGCTCTTCAAGGCTCAGGATGTCAACCCCCAAATCTGGCAGCTTTTCTGCTTATCACACCTCTTCTACCCCTGGCATGGGTTTATAGCCATTTGGGTTGCCAAGCAATCAACCTGGTGCTGGGTGGGCACACTGGGATGGAGCCCTGCATGGTGGGGTGGCTACTTGATCAGGGCTCTTCAGGACAGGTAAGGCAATCCTTGTGAGGAATAGGGAGGAAAAAACACATGCAATTGCTCTGTGTAGTATTGATTTGTGCCAAGAGCTGTTTCTGGTGTTCCTAAACATGAGGACCCCATGAGTTTGAGTAGTCCTGTGAGGCTTCATACAATTGTGGAAAATGAGACTCTTAAGTGCTCTAGAACTTGCTTTCAGCTAGTATCCCTACAAAACCAGGAAGGCCTCCTACATATCTTTCAAAGATAGCTATGATTACTTTCTAAAATATTGACGGGAAAGAGAGGAAAAAATTAATATCCCTGAAATAGGCTTGATACTCTTGCCAGAGGCACCGTCCCTTGAAAGGCAGATGCTCATACAAGAAGATTGCATCTTTTCTCTCTGTACTATTGTGGTGTAAACACCAGTCACCACAGGCAATGCAGTAACACAAAAATCACTGCATGAAGAAGAGTGCACTGAGGAAACCAAGTACCTAGAGCAGCACAAAGGTAAGGGGCTACCAGACCTGCTGGAGCCCTGACCACTTTCTTGCTGCCCTTTCCTATCACTGCTGGAGCCAGCAGTCAGCCTAAGCTCAAAACAGTGGGGTGTTATCAGGAGGATAAAATTATATTGGGAAATGCTGTCTCCTTGCAAGCAGATGCTGGTGCATCCAAGTAAGTACAAAGGCCTGATGTTTGACAAATGAAGAATCAAGTGCATGAAAGACATCCCCATGCACACTGTCAGACCATTGCCCTGACGCTCTTCCCTTGACTTTCCTGCCTGATCCTCTCCTAGCTGTATGCAGCTGTTGCTGCTATTCCCTCAAAATAGACATCACAGGGTGTCCTGGCATCCACTTGCCCCAGGAGTCCCAGCAAAGCCTCTCTTGCTCAGTCAGGTCCATTTTCTAAACACCAAACTATTATTGTGAATATTACTAAACAAAAGATCGTTCAGCAACTCTCTTTAGTCCAAGGCGGAGGACAGCTGTTCCTCCCACCACCCTTTTGGCTTGGCCTTAAAGCAGTCCAGAGCAGGCTACAACACAAAGTAGCTGAGGAATTCAACCACAATATAAAACATTATTTATAAACTGATAACGGCTACAGGGCCACAGGTACCAACCAGCTCTGCTTCATGGAGGGAATGCTCCAAGTGCCACTATCCTGCTTGTTCTCCAGCCAGCAACAGAGAAAACAGATGTCCACAAGAGGACTGAAAGTTTATTCCAGATTTACAGAGAAATATTTAAATGCTGCACCCCACTCTTACTGCACTAGTTGCTAAAACAGCCTGAAAAGTACAATATCTCCCCCAGTTCTAGCCTAGGAGAGGGTACATAATGAAAATAACTGTGTTTTAGTGTGTTTTTAACCAGCTCTGACCAACGGCCAAGCTTGACCACAAGTGGCACTGGTTGAACAGAGGGTAAGTGTCCCATGCAGAAGCTTACCCTCCCAGTGCATCCCAAGCAGCTTCAGTAGGTCCGGTGGCATGAGACAACAGCTCTTCCTGCTCAGGGTGTATGATCAAGGCAGGCTGTAGGATCCACTGTTGGCTCAACACCCCGGGCACTACATAATTTTGTACTTTTAAAAGTAGCAAAATCTACTGAGAAGGAAGTGATAAACGCATTTTGCATAAAATCCTGCACAGGCAGGGTTTCTAAGCATGAAAATACAAATCAAAACACAAACCAAGGTCCCTCAGGTACTAAGTTCACTCAAAGACGTAAATCTCCAGTTTTTGCTGGACTGATCAAGCCAACAGATCTATCTTTGGTAGAAAATCAGAAAAGTTTCCAGGCCTGGAGACCTACTGCCTCGCTGGGGCAGGGAAGAGCTACATTACTTGCTAGAATAAATGGTTAGAAGCTGCACTGCTGCGGCATGCCCAGCAGGTGGTAATATTTGTTAAAGGTTTAGCCAACACAGACCCTGAACAACAGCAATTGCACCTGAGTGTAACCAAACGTTTTCACTATTTGAAAAGAATATTATTTAAAAAACAAACAGACAGTATTGGGAAAGACTTGTGTTGACTTGGTCAGATTTCTGCTCTCCTTTCAGGATAATTTGTCTCTGCACAGAGCAGCAAGCACTGCATCCTGAAGTATAACTCATTTTTTAATCTTGTTCATACGTGCTGAAGTCAACAAAAGTTTAAGAAAATTTCCTTGGAGTAAACTAGGATTTCTGCAAATGGTTTTGCATCTGTCCCTAGCCTTCTCCATTTGTACCACACAAGTGGTACAAATTCACACTTTCTTTTTCTTGGCCCCGCTTGATTTCAGATTTAGGTTATTTGTGTTAGTGTTCATTCAAATTATTTATTACCTCAAGCATTTGAGAGCTGGTGAAAAACAATTGCTGAAACAAGCTTCTCCAAAGAGTTGCTGT
Source organism: Coracias cyanogaster (assembly GCA_033124195.1). NCBI lineage: Eukaryota > Metazoa > Chordata > Aves > Coraciiformes > Coraciidae > Coracias > Coracias cyanogaster. Next base: position 182,902 of record JAVSBS010003277.1, read on the forward strand.
ATTACACAGCAAGCAAAGCCTGTGTGAATACACATGAGGATGTGTCCTTCTGATCCCTAAGCTCTACTCAGGGCAAGTACCTTGCACACATGGTAGTATAGCACAGCTCAGCACAGTAGCAGCATCGTCCTGGTTGATCAGGCTTTGCTCTGGCACAAGTCATCATCAGAAATACCAAGCAACTGGAAACCGGCCCAAACACAAGTGCTTACCTTCTCTCAGATGGCGTACAGAGTCCTCTACCTGCTGAGGATCCCCCACAGGTGAAGATCGCTTTCTGCCCAAGATAGGTCCTCCCTGAAATTTTTAAAGAAGTGGAGGTTACATACTTATCTCTCTCCTCAGAAAAGCATTAACATGTTGGACAGAATAACCAAGAAACCCTAGACTGGCCATGCGTGGCACACTCAGTATTGATATTAATTTTTAACTCTCTCACCTGTATTAACAATAAGTGGAGATTTTTATGATTTTAAGAACTTCATTAATGGCAGCCAAAAGGGATTCTTTGGACATTTTCTGCCTCCCTTCTAGAAATCTGGCATTCTTGAAAAAAATCCAAGAGAAGACTACTGCTAGGATGCATTTCTATTTTTTCAGACTTTCTTATATTTGTCCATATGAGTAAATGGAGAGTACGAGCACAAGCACATAAAAGGCATCACCTCAAATGTTTTGCTCAATTTCTCACAAGTTTTATGTTTCTTTACTCTCCTTCTTGGAGGGCATGAAAATAACACACCATGTTAAATTTTGACTAAGACCATCTAGTGATTAACAACTGTGAGATCAGGTTTCAAGATGAGGGAGGAGCATTACTATAAGGTGTCATAACCTACTCTGATCCCCTGCGTAGTACAAGCTAAAAAGTTTCTATGCTTAACTTGCCTCAAACTGTAACTGGTTACTGTTAGAGACCAGAGAGGTCCACAAGGGTACTCTACTGGCTCATACATGCAGATCCCACAATTATCATGAACAGCTTGGTTTACTAGTGACTATTTCCTCCCTGCCACCCTCCCACCGCCTCCCCAGTATCTTTTCAGCATACAGGTGAAAAAATACTTTTTTGTTGGGAAGTAACTTAATCATTTCCCTTTATAGTACCAGCAGAAAAGATAAGATGTCCTAATTATTGTCTATAAAATAAGGCAGATTGCCTTGTCTGAGAGATTATGTTGTGCTTCAACCCAAAGCACAACTCCTCCACTGAAAGCCAAACCTGATAAAGAAGACTCCTGCTCCAAACTCTACAACCAGAAACAACTTCTCCAGTGAAAGATGGAAGAGACCATCTCTTTGAACCTCAGCATCCTAAATGAACTCCAGGAGTTAAAGAGAAAAAAAACAGCCGCTAACCATCCCTACATAGCATCAATCTTCCCCCAGGTGTTTTGTTTAGGACCCACCCACCTCTGTCTTGCAATCCTTATAAGCAAGATCCAGCTGGCTTCCCTCTCCAATCAGCTATGTTTCTCTGCCTTGGGCTTTTCCCCTAGTTGTACCTATGCTACATGTCTCCTTCCCTTCACCATGAGAAGCATGTTTTCGTGGCATCTCCCCGATAACACTGCAGATATTGGACAACTGTCTTAGGAACAAAATTACCTTGTAAGCCCCCTCCTACTAAAGTTCTGTGGAAAAACACAACTTTCCCACTTTACTGTGTGTATGTAACTCCTAAGCTATGTGACTTGTGTGGGAGGCATTGGGTGGTCTCAATCTTTCTGCATTATCTCTGCACATGTGCTGCCTGTCCTTACAAACACATCTGCAGGAGGAACCTGCTGTGCAGCTGGAGGGATGCACCTGCCTCCATTCAGTGTTTGCAGCCTTTTCTCCCCCAGAGGACCAGGATGCTTATGTTTCTCTTTCCTCCCTGAAACAAGAGTTATTTTTCTTATTATGAGCTGGGCAACAAAGCCTGAAAGCAGTATCCCACTCAAAAAAGGAGAGCATTAACACTAGAGACAAGGAAATTGTTCAAAACAGCTTTGTGCCATAGAAGCAGCTCTATCTTGAATACACTACTTAAATATCCATCAAATCAGAAGGACATGGCAAGCATAACCAGGTACCCATGACACATGGGGCTAGGGAAGCCCTGAGATAGACTGCTTTGGGTATAGGTTGGTCAAAGGTCTCTGTGAGTCTGCTTGGACATTGGTATTTGTGTTCTCTCTCTAACTTGAGTTCACTAGCTGGAAGGAGCATGAGAGAGATGGACTGAGATCCCTCTCAGACTGAAAATTTGCCTTTCAAACATGTCCAAAAGCTCATCTTGGACACTTTGAGCTCTCCAGCCACTTCTCCTCTGATTTTGGAAATCAGTCTCTGAGACCTTTCATCTCGCAGAGAAACTATGGTTCAGGCAGATGGGTTTAGGTAGGCAGGGACAAATCTGGGGCTCCCCAAACATGGGGATTATGACCCTTCAGAAAAAAGCCTTGGGCCTAAGGAATCAGGAATCCTAGCTTTCCATAGGTGATCCAGCAGGAGAGGAAGCCTCACCCAAGGATTATTATCTTCCAACGAACAGATGTGCCACAGGAACCTTTGGAAAAGACCCAGCAATCCTGTCTGCTAATGAGGGAGGGGGCAAAATCCTGCTTAAAACAAGATGTTCATCTTTTGCAGAGGAAGGTGATGATAGCTGGGATGAGGGAAGGGGAAAAAAATTCAGGGCAGCACCCTGTGTGGGAAAAGATTGCTCCCCTACCTGCCCCATCTAGCTTGCACTTGGAGCCAGCCAAACGGGTCACTGGCTCCAGCCAGCCTGCAGTGTGGCAAGGACTCACGCCCCATGCACCAGTGTCTCTTGGCAATTTCCATCTATTTATATTCTGTGCTGGCTCTAGAGATGAAAAGCAGCTTTTCCCTGGGAGGGGTGGGCAGAGGATGCAGAAAAAAGTGGGGAAAGCAATGGCTGCATCTACCTGCTACCACTGCCTCTGGGCCGGGGCTGAGCATCTGCAAGAGCGATGCGAGTATGATGGTGCTGCAGCTCCTTAGTTCAATGTAGCTACCTCTACAGAGCAAGTATCTCCCCTGCTTTGAACGGTTTCTTTGTCCTCAGTGTTAATGCCCCCCTCTTCATGTATATTCAGGTTTTCTTGCCCATCCCATCTCATTTCAGGGAAGAAAAGAGAAACATAACTGAGGCAGATACTAATGAACTAATGTGTCATTGCTCCTTATTGAGTTTTACCCATTTGGCAATAAATCTATGCTGTGCCTGTTCCTTTAATTAGTTGTCGCTCAGTTAGGAAAATCAGGGCTGTGAAGTGCTGATAGGGTGCTAAATAATTACCTGGGAATAAGTGCTTGGGCCTGGACCAGGAACTTTCTCATTGCTATTAGCAGATCCCTGCAAGGCATGGGGAAGAAGCAGAGCTAGGTGGAAGCCACTGCAGTGGGAGCCCAGGCTGAGGGATGTGGGGAGAACCTGTCACTAACATGCAGCCTTCTGGCTGTAATGCCTGTGGGGAGTGGGGAAACTGAGGCAAGAAGGGACAAATTTGGCCCACAGAACATGAGGGATGTACAAGAGCAAGTGAATGACTCTCAGGTTGCTTTGTTTCCCTTTTCTCCCGGGCTATAAAGACAAGGGATACCTTGCCCAAACATGACCCAGCACTGATGTGAGACCCCAATCACATCTGTTTTCTGTACCTATACACATGCGAAGAGCAAACAATACATCTTCCTTCAATTTGAGGAGGGGGGAGAGGAAAAGCTATACCATGCACATTTATTTCCGAGGGAGATGCCAGGCAGCATGACTGTCTTATTTTTTGCAATGAACATATAACACCAGATGACATTTGCTTTTCAGCTAGGTGGGTGGCTTTTACATTTATGTGCACAATTCACAGCAAAGGCTCTGGCCATACACAAAGGGAGACACTGAACTTGAGGTAAAACCTTGGAGAAAAGTGCACGGCAGCAGGAGGAGCCCCGTAAATAGACCCTTCACTGAGAGGTGTGAGAAGTGAGCAGGCTGTGTAGCTAAAGGTTAGGTGTTTCATCATGTCAGAAAACAGCCCATAATGAAGCCAGGAGTAAATCTGTTGCTGCTGGGTGGGCTTAATGGCTCCTTACAATTGAATCACGTATCCACAGCTTTGTGGAAACTGGAACAACTTGAGCTGCTGTGGATTAGCCCATTCGTGTACCGATGGCCTCAGCCTTATGCAAAACACCTAGTTTTATTTCCGGAGCAATTACAGGACACTAATGTGAAACGCCTCTCAGGAGAGAGCCAGCCCAGTTTCTCAGCCCCCAAAGCTCAGAGCAATTTAACCAAGCACAGGAGACTTCAAATGCGTACCTGTCCCAGACCTTTCCATCCTGGGACATTAACCAGTCTCAGCATCAACTGATAATTCCTGTTTTGCACCTTCAGAGGACTCGTCCTCCGAGCACTTTTCAGCCAGACACAAAGGATTCCCTCTAGAAGTGAGGAGTGAGAAGGAAAACACCGTACCCCACCCTGAGATATGCATGAGTAGCACCTGTGGGGCAGGTGACAAGGCCTGTGAGGTGCTGGGTGCAGCCCAACTCCATGTTTTGGGTTTCCCTGGTTTCCTTGGAAGGGAGCTGAGATGTGCAGGCAGGGAGGGAGGTGTTTCCAGAGGTTCCCTATTGCTGGCTTCTGAAAGGCCCAAGCATGGGACGTGCTATGGAGCTCACCAACCTCACAGCCAGGTGCAGCCAGGCTGTACATGCTGGAGCCAGCATGGCTGCAAAGACGCCATGGGACACATCTGTCCCACAATGATGACACAGAGAAACTGGCTCTGAGCTGTGACTTCCAGACAGCGATGTCCCATCAGATGTCGTGACATGTCCAGTATCAGGCTGATTGAATCATGAGATCTGATGCTCAGCTCTCCTGCCGATACACCTCCATCATCCTACTGGACCTGGATCTGCTACTGCGTTATCTCATCATGGGGTTTATTTCTGGGTGTGACTGATTGTGCCTTTAGTTTATTACTACTTAGAAATTTGTTCTTGCATGTTTGTACACTGGAAATAAATGCTTTTAATTGAAGCTTCCTGATCTTCTAGGCTAATGCTGTTGCCACACAGCTTCTCTATTGGTGTGTGTCAGACAATGAGTTGACATGTTTTATAGCAGGCAATGAAAGACTGCACAAGAAAGCCCCCAGCCAGGAAAGGAAGTAACCTACTCAGCCTGAAAAACCACTCTGTTCCCTATTTTGATTATGCATTCAATGCATGCATTTTTTTCAAACCCGTGCAGCAAGATCCAGCAGTGGCTTGATAATCAGAACTAAGTCCTACTTCTTAAAATAAGTAGAGAGAGACACCATCTCCCCTTTACATCAAACACCTTGGCTCGTCTTGGCTTTCTGGTTTCATTTTCTCCAGGATTCAAGCTAAGAAGGAATTTCACAGCATCCAGAATAAAGCTTAAATTTAAAAACCGCAAGAGCTAGCAGGTTAACCGCAGCAGAGCCTGCAGATATGTACTTAGCCTGTGTAAATGTTAATTCCATTATTTCACTGATACCCGTGGGCTGGTCACTCCTTACAGCTCATTTATGATTTCACATGGGATGATGCCCTCAATTAATTCTGCATTTTCTTTGCAGGAGGTGGAAGACGATTCCCGGCACTTACTACTACACATAGTAGTCTATAGCAGATGAATCACAATGAATAGACAAAAGGGTCATCAGAGTCCATGTTAGAGCCAAATTTGTGTGTATGCACACATTCCAGATAATACTTCAGTCAGGAATCAACTGAACTCCACCAACAGAGTGTTTCTGCCCAAAGCCCACCTGCCTAAAGCAGTGGGAAGTGCCAAGGCATTTCTGTGGTCATCCACTTTCAAAGGTGGATAAGCCAACAGGCTGTCAAGTTACAAAGCGATTGCCCTTGCTGATCGGACAGCCACTGCATACTGTCTCATCTTCTTTAATGAGAAAAAAGGTCATCCTGACCCTGCTTTGCAGCTGTGCTGACTCAGGGGTCCAGTAGCATTGACACACATACTGAAACCTCTGCATGTTTATTGTGGCCATCAGGCTCTTGGAGCTATGCATTCGTATCATGAACTTGAGTAATTTCATACGTTTTGGGGCCTGGTGGCTTTTACCAACCAGACACATCAAATGGGGTGTCAAGAAGAACGGTAGGATGCAAGTGTCACCATTTCCCCAGTCCAATATGGGCTTCTCAGCCACACAGCTGAGTTCCTTCTGGCACAATTCACCAATTGATTGGTTTGGTGTCTCACAGTGTCCTAGTCCAAGGTCTGGCAGCTAGAACTCACTGGCTTTTCACTCTGCTGCTTCACCAGCAAAGCATTTGTGACCCCCCTGTCTTTACATCTCATGTTTTTCAACTACATCAATATGACACGTTGGGAAATGTATTTCTGTGCTTTGCAGAAACAGCTGAGTTTGTTTATACAGCTGAGTCTATGTGTGAAGATGAGGAATTGAATTATTCACCGCATGTCTCAGACCTTGATGACTAAATTGCGATTTGCTTCTTTATCTTCCAGGGAGGAGGGGGAGTGAAGGTTGAGGAGGGAATAGTCTAACAGAAAGAGGCCACACAGTGTCCCTCTGCTCCACTGCTGGGAGCATTTGTGGATGCTATAATTAACCACCTATAGCAAGCAGAAGCCGGATGCTACCATGGGAATTACAACCCCACAAACTCTGTTATTAAATAGTCACGCATGGTGCTACCTGACTTACATCTCTCAGGGTTTGTTTACCTTTTTTAACAAAGACAGACAAAAACTCCCAGGCAATTTCCACAAGATTTTAACATGTGTGTTAGACATCAGCCTGGAGCCTCTGGATTAAAAACAACAACAACAAAACATCCCAAAAAAACCAACAAAATCACTTTTATGTTATTGGCAAGATATTGCGAAGGGAAAGGCCTGGTTATGCATGGGCTGTGTGATGTGCTATGGTGGTCTGTGCTCCCTACAATGACCTTGGGGTCCAGACATCTTTATGGAACTCATCTGGCAGAAAGAAAAAGAATAGGGGCCTTTAAAAATTGATTTCTGTAGGGTATCTCAAGCTGAATATGCTAAGATCGAAGGGTCTACATCATCCTAATGCCCTCTGGATGCTTTTGCATCTTAAACAGATGACTCTTTGAAGAGGTCTCACTTGGGACAGTTAAACTAAGTACACTCAGTTTCCCACTCCTACTCTATTTCACCCTCCTATTCAGAGTAAAATGGCAAGACTGCTAGTAATGTGAGAAGAAAGGAGAAAACTCTGACACCATGTAGGTACTTGCTCACTGTACAAAAAGCCTGAGAAGATTTTGTACTATTTTCTGTAAGCTTACTGTGCACCCTTCAGTTTCTCCATCTTTTTATAAGCAGTTGATCAATGGAGAATGGGTTAAAATCTTTTCTTTAGCAGAAAGGCAAAGAGCCTGGAGATATGTGCACATAATTGTCTAACACAGAGACATAGCAGTCCTTCAGGATTTGAATGAGGCCATTACTTGAGAGAACTTTAAAAAATCCAAGAAAATAGGAAGTCTCAGCTGCTATATATTAATTTGCAATATAACTCCCCCTCCTCCCTCTATTCCCCCTGGGGTGGGATTCAAAGAAACTGTGGAAAAAAAAAATTAAGAAGAGATCAGGAAGGTAAAAGAGAAGCTGAGAAACACTTCAGGAGACTCAGAAGGCACTGGGGCAGTTGGTGCCGTGGCTGGGGAAAGACAGATGAAGGTTTCACAGAGGCCATCCTTTTCCCAGAGCTTTGCTTCTACCACCAGACAACTAGCCACCACAGCATGCCTTAGAAAAGCTGAGGTGCCTTGCCATGGTCCATACCAGTGGCTGGGCTGTCCTCAAGGCCTGTCCTCCACCAGTAGAAGTGTGCAGGTCCCTGAGAGCCCAAGAACAGCCCTACAGCACCATCCTTATCCAAAGGCTACACCAGACGCTTCTTTCAAAGGCTGTCTGAGGGGACCATGGAAAACCTCCCTTTGGTCAGAACATCATGATATACACTGCATGTATAAAAATACACAGCCCCCAGCATCGGAATCAGAGACACTACGTAAATAAAGGTGGGTAAGAAAGAATGAGAGAGGAGAGAAATCAAAACCCAAGTTATTCACATTTTCCTAGCTGAGGTGCAATAGTCAGGAAAGCATTTGTTTTCTTGCAGCATTACCAGAGTAAAAAGTTTCACAAGCCCTCACTACACCGGTGCTTATTCTGGAGTGATGGATTGAGGCAAATGGGAAAACAGATACATTAACGAAGCCTATTTCATTCTGGGTTGCTTCCAGCAAGTCCCTGCAGCGTACTATAAGAACATCATTATAAAATTTTACTCCTTCACTTCTACAAGATTAAAGATATTCCCTCCTTGGTCTGGCCCAAGCACTAATAATTCCCACCCAAACTCATTTCATTTATTGAAAAAATAAATAAAGCTGTCTATTTTGTGTTTTCTTCTCCATATAGCGAGCATAAACCAGTCTGGATGTTCAAAGCTGTAAATGCAAGTAAACCTTACAGGTCTACCTTCATTAACATAGACAGTTTCTCTGTCTGCCCAAGTTGCTTGGAGTGTGTAATTTTGCATTTCAATATCTCTTGAAAGTTTAATGAGTGTGAGGAAAGACATCCTCTGCCTTTCTTGCTAGGACTTAAATCCCACTAATCTCTATTTAAAGTTTACACAAGGGCAGGTGAGTAGTGCAGCTGGTTTCCTGAGGAACATTGGTACTTCCTGTGTCAGCACTTGTCCTGTAACACTGCTAGGATCCCTAGGGTCATTTTATACTCCATGTTTAATTCATGCAGAAGGTTGGGAGAAGCAGAAGTTAACTAGACCTTTCCTCTCACTTTTCCCCTTCCTAACTCTCATTTGATTCTCTAGTCCATTTGAGAAGTCACATCCATGAAGCAGGTCACCATCTGCTGGGAAACAGTTCAGTAATTGCCTCCTGAGACAGACACATATAACACTTTGTGGGTCTCATCCATCTCTCAACATCCTAGCAGGACAAGAGAGAGAGAGCTTTATGAGCCTCAAGTCCCAAATCAACAGTGCAGTCAGTCAGCAACTCTGACTTCTCTGGCTTTTTTAACTCTTTCACCAGACCCTCTCAGTTTCACAGTCTGCAAGGTGACCTGAAGATTCCCCCAGGGAAGAAGACAAGACCTTGTATCCCCCGTTCTTCTCTTCTCTTCTCTCTGTGAGTTTACAGCTGCTTTGGTGCTCCTTGTGTCACACTAACAGAAACACTGCTGAAAACAAGACATAAAGTGAAGTTTAAAAGAAAAATGGAGATGAGCTGTAAGGGGATGCCTGGGAAGATTTCATTAATAGATCTGTCCAGCTGAGGGGAGTTCCATGGCATCAGTGGTCCCTACTGAGCTCTCTACCAAAGACAGTTCCCCTTCAAATCCCACAGCAGTGCCCAGTGCGCACTTCAGTTCGGGATGTAGTGACTTATCCCAGAGATCATAGAAAGGATTTCCAAAGTATTCACCATACAAGCACAATCCAGACTGCACAATTAAACTCCGTATTTCCTGTAAAAAACTTTTTCTTTTCCTCCATATACAGCTGCTAAGCCCTGCTGCAAGATGTGGTATAAGTTGTTTGCTAAATGGCGCTTTTTTCCTCAAGGAAGAGGATTTAAAAGCATTTTTGTGTAAAAGACATCAATTAGCAAATTGTCCAATAACTGTTCGAAGAGCTCAGAGTTTACAACAAGGACATTTCTAAGGAAGACATTTCTTAAAATACTAGGGCTACATTATTGAGGGAGAGGCTTCCGAAGCAGCTACCATTCACTTACAATCCCCAAATCACGCTCCAGTTCCCCGGTGTGTGCAATACCTGCCCTCTTACAATACACATTTTCTGTTATTCTACAATTGCCTTATAAGCAGCCTTGAACAATGAGGCATGTTTCTATGATTCATTCTTTTGTGCTGCTCATCGACTTTCTCCCTCATGCATCCATCGGTGGTTACATCACTCTCCTTTCCTCAGGCAGTGCATACCTCCCAGGCTAATGCTTTTAAATATAAAGCACATCTTGAGTTAAACATTAGCTACCCACTAACTGAGCTTGCCTTCTAACTGAACAATCAGCTTTAAAGGAGAAGGTTTTCCACAGCTCAGGTGAGAATGCTGCAAAGTAACTGCTTAGCAATCCTCTTGAAAGAAAGCATTCAGTTTTGGAAACCAAATTCTATTTTATCTATTTAGACTTGTCACTAGTAATTACTTGAAAGCTCTATCAGCTTCTGGCTTTAATGATGTAGTAACTGCCACAAGCCCTTTGGAATAGGAGAGAAGATCATAAGAAAACCAAAAAGTTATTTTGAAGTAGGTGCGTGTTTCCATAAAACCAATGCAGAACTGAATTCTGAGAAAGATGTTCATATGCTCCTTGACAAACTCCTGAGATGACTCTTGAAATAATCTCCCATTCATGCCAGGCTGAGATGGCTTGAGTAGCAGAGCTGGGAGGGAACACCTTGGTCCCTTGGATGATGAGTCCAAAGCATATGGGACATGACTTCAGAGCCTTGCTGAAGCTGCATTGGTCCCCCTGAACATCGGAAGGATCAGAAAAAAAAAAGTTTATCTAATGGAATCTGTCCCTTCCTATGTCACATGGTTGTGACACCCATGTGTGAGGTGTGAAAGCTGTCAGACTTGGAGAATGGAACTTCGTTTCCACATGAGGTATGTGGACCTCCAAACAGAGCATGTTTTCTGTGCCTAACTCCTGGAGGAAGACTGGCCTATGGCAAGGTGGTCTTGGATGTCACACACTTGCAGACTCTTTGAAGCTCTGGCAGCAAATACTATTGCTTGGGATTACTGCACCAAACTTTTTCCTGAGCCTGGCTGGGACCATGATCCATCAAGGACTTCCTGATGAAGTCCACTATGACACTTTGTTAGACACATGGGGAACAACCATGACCATGCCTTTATAAGGTAGGTGGCTTTGGTCACACTGTATGCTGGTAGTTTGACATGAAGCAGGAGCTGTGCAGAGCTTCTGTTCAAAACCCATTTCTGTGAGCATGATAAAAACCATCACTAAAGTAAGCAGGGACATGAGCAAAAAAAGGAAAGACAGAGAGAGATGAAAAAACAAGACTGAAAAAAGCAATTCTTCCCCATGTTTTTCATTTTTGTCCCCTCCGTCTCAAAGCCTTTGCCAAGAGCAGAACAGAGAGTTCAGATTTGTTGATTTTCTATCTTGGTTTCAGCTGTTCTCTCTCTCGAGACTGATTTCAGCACTTAAAAAGAGAAAAGCACGTACCTCTGAGGTCCTGCAAGGTGGAGCACGATGAACAAACACTCCCTCACTCCTTCCCCATCAGGCCTATGCCTCTCTACAAGAAGGCAAGTCTGGCAGCTGCAGCTGTTCTTGTACCATCAACCTCCAAAGCAAGGGAGGAGAGAAAAGCAGAGCGCTGAGGGGAAAAAAAAACCACTTTTCTTCTTTCTCCTTGCCTTAACAGGGTCACAACTATTGAGGACTTCATAGGAGAATGACCACGACTTTTTACCAGTACCAATGGGAAAATGCTGCCGTTGCCTTTCATGCCATAGCAAATCAACATGAAAATTATCCAGTTGAAGCATTAAAACAAATTTTGTAAAATCTGGGCTGAAAAAGTACACAGATCAGACCCAGAGGAACACGCGGGCACTGTAAGTGATGACTGCATCCCTATATTTCTCAAAATTAGCCCAAGACTCACTCAAGTCAAGAGGGATGCTGAAGTGGCAGCCACATGCTGAGATCAGAGTGGCTTCCCTGTAACAACCAGCACAGAACTTGGGGAAAATCCTTTAAGATAATTATATAGCCAGAATGAGGAAGAAGCCTTTTGCTCTATAATGCTGTGAATAATTCACCAGGTATTAGCTACATTTGAGATGCTACACTGTTCTTCCAGTCTCCCCTTACAAAGCGCTTTGGAGGCAAAAAGGTGAGGAGGGAGAGCAGCTCACAGTGAGTGCTGAGGATTTTGCGCTTTCCCAAGCAGACTGATTTTCCAAGGGGCTGCATAGCTTGCTGTTCTACATCCCCATGGGTCAAGCTCTCCTCAAGGTGGATGGTGACACATGTCACAGGAGCTTCCTGCAATCAATTAGGAGTGAAAAGGTCTCATGAGCTTTTTTTACAGTTCATCAATTCAGTGAGCACAGTTCGTGCCTGGCTACCTTCCCTCACCTAAACCAAGGCTGCTTCAATGGGCCAAAGCTGGAGGTTATGTAAAAGCTATTAAAATTTTTTGTAATGTGAAGGGCACAGTGGGATTTTTTTATTGTTATTATTTTTTAAAAGTGGCAGTCACTTTGCCTTCTTTCACAGCAAACCAAATGTTAGAAACTCCTGCACAGATGGTAATTTTTGATGCATTTTTCTGTCCTAGAAATGGGATTTGTCCATCAAAATCTCATCTGCTCTCCCTGTTTCTGCGATTTTAATTTCTGTTCCCTGCAGTTTCCTTCCAATACAGGCATTCTGGTGCCCTTTTAAAACGTTATTTTCTTACATGTCCCTCTCTTCAAGAGAAAAAGATGGCATTGTACTGCCCACTTCCACCTTCCTGGCTAACCTGGTCCTAGATGAACCTGAGAAATAAAATACTGGCAATTCTGGGTTTTACCAGAGCTGTGATCCCACAGCAGAGGAGATTGTGCTAACGTCCTCACTGCTCCAAGGCCATGAGAGCTGTGAGCAGCAGCTGTTATGGGTAGAGCTGATCAGACCTCTGTCTGTTGTCACCACCTCCCTTTTGTCATGCTCCAGGACATCCAGAGCTTGGGAAGAAGGAACTCTACTTCCTGAACCTGTTCACCGTTCCTTTGTACCTCGATGCTGCTTGTCCTCTTATGTTGCAGCTCCTTGCCTGTTCTCTTCATCTTCAAACACAGCAAGAAAGTCACAAGTGCTGTGTATTTACAGATAATATTTTCTTTTTGCAGCAAACCTGTCTTCTGACTATGCAAGATGATGTGCCCTTTAGCCACAACTATAGTGTTGCTCCTGTCCTTCCAACTACAGCCAAGGCTCTACAAAGCCTCCTTGCATACTGGGGGCTGCATTGAAGTCTTAGATACTAATTTTGCACATTTGATCCATCCACACATGCCACTGGGGCCCCAAAGAGGCTCTTCTGAGGTGGGTATGTCCATCAGGGCATTCTCCTCCACAGGTGTTGGCTACAGATGGCAGGGAGCAGGATCCATCAGTGGAGTTCTCTCTTTTTGGTATAAGTAAGGCCACACAAATCACCGATGTTTTTGTGGGTGTCAGGTCTTATCTCACAAACTAAGGCACATCTCTGTTTTCTGTCACAGTAAGTGAGGAAAAAGGGAGTGTCCTGTTATGGTCTGCATTAGGTGGCAGAGGCCTCAGTCCATGGGAAGGGTAGTCAGCCAGATCTGGAAAAACAGATCAAGCAAGGCCTGGAAAAAACTCTTATATATGGTAGGAACTGCTGCCTGAAGAGCACCATGGATACTGCACACACTAACCTAAATACTGATCATGAAATAGGTCGATTTGCCTGCTGGGTTTTGTTTAAATTAGTCTTTAATGCATTTTCCACCTGAAGTGACCAAGCAGGTGCTCATCCCCTCGTCTGATGCCTTTTTAAGCAGGTTATTGAAATTATGGAAGCCAGGCAACAAAAGTGAAGGAAGCAGAGTTTTTGCACATCCGTGCCCAAGCAGTCTTTCTGCAGCTTGGCATCAGATGCCTTCACTGGAGCAGTTTAATGCCACAACATGCTCCCAGTAAGTAAGAAGCTATGGTGTCCTTTTGACAGCAAAACCCATTTATTACTTGTGCTTGGACATACGACCTCTCTTTCTCAGCTGTGGGTGTGAGAAGCGATTTAAATGAAGCATTAAAAGAGAAGGGAAAAAAAACAGCATGGAAAAGCCTGCAGCATGCCTGTGGAGGCAGCAGAGCATTGAGATAAATTTATGTGATGGTTTTCTGCAGCAGGAGAGAGACAGCACCTGAAATTTATGTGATCATTAAACTTTCATGTGCAGTGGCCCTGTGAATCTAGAGCGGTGACACAAAGTCATCAACCCCAGAAGCATTGCCCTTGTTTATCAAACTCACAGCCTTTTCCCCAGAAGAGGCTAATGGGACAGGGCAAAGAAGTTCACAGTTCAGGACTCTGGCATTGATTTTTGTATGAAGTCTATGGCAATTGCAGGCAATAATTTCATTGTTCACCAACTGTTATGCTTTATAAAAAGTGAAAATAAAACTGGTCAGGTATGAAGGTGTTATTCAACCACTTTCAGAGCTCTCTGCACCTTCCAATACAAATCCACCAATTCCTAAGCACAGGCAGATGTGATACAGCACCAGCTGCTCCAAGAGCTGAGGTGGGACAAGATGGGGACCCCCATCACACTTTCAGAGATTCAGCTTGCAAGACAAACTACAGTCAAAACCAGCTCAACTAGGGAAATCTCTAACCTTATCAAAGTACCTCTGACAGTAAGAATTCTTTCTTCTTTCAAATGTTTTATTCAAATGACCTGCCACTGTTGTTTTGTTTTACCCTAGACACATTAGAGGTTAAAGTGTTCAGGGACAGAGACCAGTTTTAGCAAGTTCCTGAAACCAGGCCATAGCTTTTTCTGGAATGGAGATGGCCAGAGACACACAATACACTTTGGCTCCTTTTGGGTGTCCCCGGAGAGTCTTTGGAAGTGAGGAGCCAAAAGAGGCAATCCACTCCAGATCCTCAAAATAATTTTCACCACCATCTGTACTATGGTGTCAACCAGGAAGAAATGAGAGGAAGCTGGTAGAAGGGAACAGCTAGGTAGATCAAGTCTGGGAAAAAAATCTGCAGATTTCTGTAGAGGCTCTAGAGAGGGTTGGTGAGCAATCACAGAGATTCCACAGGACCAATAGTTGCCAGGGAAAGAGCCTGAGAAGGCAGAGCTGAAAAGCTCTGATCTACATCTAAGATGTCATCTGTATTGTTCTAACAAGTATGAAATATGCAATTCTGAGATCAGGCTTGACAAGGCTTTGCTGTTGAGGTGATTCATTTGTCAAGATCAGCTGGTGTGTATGTGGATATTACAAAACACATGTGTTAGCAGCCCAGGAGAAAAAAGACTTCCCATGATTACATCCAATTTTAACAACTGTGTCCACCAGCATCTAAAGTAACATCAATAGAGTATATCTTTAGGAATTAACTCCAGGTGGTTGCTGGGAAAAGCCTAGGTTATAATTTAGGAATCTGCATTTCTACCTAGCTTTGTTTTATACAGATTTGCCTTGCCTGATGGTGTGAAGGCAAAAAGTACAATTTCTAGGCTTACCACTTCATGTCCATTTCTACAGTGGAGCCCCAGGTTCAGCTATCCCCAAGTGTTGTCACTGAGTTTTGTCCCTGTGGGTGCTTTGAGTTTTGGTTTCTGCAAGCCAAATGCAGTGATAATAAGAACAGGAAGGCAGGAGATGCAGTGTGCAACCTGACCATTCCCTATCACAAGGAGGTATCAGGAACATACATTCTCTCTGACAAAAGCTGAAGAAAAAGCATCTCACAGTCAAGCTGCTTCTCTGTCTTGGTATTCAAATGTGAGGAACAGGATGGTGGCAGTGAATGAAGATACACAGGTCAAATCAGTTGCATGGGCACACATTAGAGGTCTGGTTGTGATCAAGATTTTAAACTAGGAGGTCCTCAAACAGTGCCAGCAAAAAGTTCAACACTATGCATTTGCAGTTTGACATTTCGGCTATAGCTTGTTAACTTGCCATATAACTGCGGATGATCCGTTCGTTATATTAGCTTAATTGCTGTAAGCCCAGTGTGTCTGAATCAATCAAAGTTAAAACAATAGAATTAGGTTTTTACATAATCACTTTTGACTAGAAAACAAGCTGTGCAGAATAAGGTTCCACATGATGTTCTCGGGTATCTTTACAAAGGAATGATAATTAATTCTGCACTACTTCTTCCAAAGGGATAGAAGAAGATAGGAAAAGATAATGGTCGGTGACAGTTGCATAATCCCTGCCCATTTGGTTTGCTGCAGTACACTGATAAAGAATGATCTGAAGGATAAAGCTTCTTTGAGCCCCAGCCCAAGAAAAGCTTAACACATGCATCAGGACAAAATACACATCTCCATTTTCTGGGCAGGAGCTGGGACATTTTTATCCTGATGCACAACAACAACTCATATCCATTTACAATGGTTCTGTGAAGCTGAGTGCCAGCAAGCAGATTGCCTTGGAAAGCATGTTCAAGTGCAGAGTGAAGACCATTTGCCATGCACAGCAGACGAGAGCCAAATAATCAGCTCACCATGTCCAAACCAAGGTTTTCAATTCAGCCTAGCCATCATAACCAGTTACATTTACTCCCAGTTCTAGCAATGGGTTAAACAAAACTAAAGGTCCTGATGAGGGTCAGTTTTTTCTTTTCCTCACTCACCCTCCCTCTCCCTGTGAACTTTTCCCTGCAACCCACAGAGGTGGGTCATCACCACTGAGGTGAAAATATCATCTCCACTAAGGTGAAAATTGCTTGGAGAATATCTTCTTTGTGCTTACAGGCACATGCCATGATCCTCCTCTCCCTCCTTCTGAGCTCATTCTGAGAAGTGGAAGAATATATTTATAAGGAAATAGTGACATACAGGGAAGAGCATGTGGCATATTAAGAGCATGTGAAGTTTCAGTAGAAAATCAAGATGTTTTGGAAGCCCTCTGCTTTGGGAGATTTCTGAACTTTTGGGGTTTCCTAGCCAAATAAGGTACACTTTTATTCAGGGGAAATGATAGTCTGATAAGACATTTGATCAGTAAAGTTATGGCCCTGAGCTTTTATATTCCAGGAGCGGTGGGATGCAAGATGCCAGAGAAGTTTAAGGGGATACTTCTAGTCAAAATAAGGAAAAACCTGTATTTTCAAATTGACTCCTGTCAGAAAGCAGTGTTTTTAACTTATTTGTTTGACCATAGGTTTTAGATACCTATACAAAACAAACTAGATGATGGTTTTAAGCCTTGAAAAAAGCTGAGGCTGGATGAAAGTCCCAGAGTGATCTGTCTCCTGCTTTGTCCAAGTTACTTCACTCCTTTCCACTCACACTGCCGTCCTTCTGTTCTTATCACACAGTATTGTACCAACATAGCAAGGGACTGCGTTAGCCGCACAATTGGCAAACTAGGATGAATGCACACATTACTCACCAAAATACCTGCTGTTAATACTAATACAACCCAATTATATTCTTAGATAGCTGGTTCATGAATCATGCAGCAATGGATCGTTTCAAAATATATGGAAAAATCTTGTGAATCTACATTGTGTAATATTGCAGTACTCACATATCTATTATTAATTATAATTCATCCTTACTGCAGAACCTGGACAATGAAATGCCTGTATTTTATCTTGTAGAAGGTTTCTCCACTTCAAGATCATTTTAAATAGAAAAATGAAACTATTTAAATTTTTTAAAATGACTGAATTGTGGGTGTGCTGGCACTATTATGAGCATCACTGAAGGCTCTTGATGGAAATTACTACCATTCTCTGACAGCAACACGTTCAAAATAAAAATTACTGTGATCTCACAGGACTTCAGAAAACAGTTTCCTTGGAGCTAATGCCTTTAGTGACTGGGTGAGGCAACCTAACTAGCAAACTTTGATCTGAAAGCCATCCCAAAGTTTTGCCTTACTCTAGCAGAAGAATAAATACAGAGATCCAGAGAGGGACCTTGCTGTGGTCAGGAGCAGTGCAGGTAGAACCTCAAGCAAATGTAGCATTAATGCTGCCCTATCTACACGTCACAAAACCTCACCTAGTGTATTGATGGCAAACAGCAGCACATCTTCAAGGACTTCACTAAAGGACTTTGTTATCTCAACCTGCCTTTAAAGAACAGGGCACATGAGGCACTGCAAGCAGAAAGGATATGCTTAAATTTAGGTGGTACCAAGAAGAAAGGAAATTGCTCCACATCTCTCCCCTGCTGTCTTACAGTATCTATATATTTCTTACAATGCTGAGCGTGTGCTGATTGCCCCAGAGAGGATCAGGATGCTGAGAACCCCACATTAGACCAGATCCAAGCTAGTTCCTTCCTCTGGGGGAGGGCAACATTTTGCAGAGGTACCAGTTTGTGTCCTTACGTCAGGGCTTACACATCTTCAGGTGTGGCACTGTGAAGGAGTTCACTCTGCCTTCCTGTGTGAGAAACATGCCTTGTGCTGGGCACTTTTCCTGAAAGCTGGTGTCTCCAGGTACCATAGCAATGCAATTCACAGCACAGCAGCTGAAACAAAGAGGAGGTCTTGCAATAGGAAAGGTGTTGCCCATTACTTCGTCCGAAGGAGCTATTTTTCTTCAACCCAGTAAAGCTGACTGAGTTTTGGGAAGAAGGGCTTGCCACATCATTGCACATACTCTTATGTCATGTAGTGACATTTTTTGATTCACAACGTCATGATTAAGAGAAAAGCAGACACACACCTAGCTAAATGCAAATTTGTTAATGTGGTATGTTCCCCTTGTAGCTTACTGGCTACTGTAAGGTGAGACCTGACCTGGAGTACTGTGTCCAAGCCCTAAAGCCACCAGTACAAGAAGGATATAGTCCTGTTGGAGCAGGTCCAGAGGAGAGCCGCAAAGATCATCAGAGGGCTGAAACACTTCATCTACAAGGACAGGCTGAGAGAGTTGGGATTGTTCAGCCTGGAGAAGAGAAGGCTCCAGGGAGACCTCATTTCAGCTTTCTGGTAATCTGAAGGGGGCCTAAAAGAAAGTGGGGAGGGACTTTTTAGGAGGACATGTAGTGGTAGGACGAGGTAATGACTTTAAATTGGAAGAGTGTAGAAGATTAGGAAGAAGTTTTTCACTCTGAGTGTGGTGAGTCACTGGAACAGGTTCCCCAGGGAGGTTGTGGATTACATAACACTGGATGTGTTCAAGACCAGGTTGGATGAGGCTTTGAGCAACCTGGTCTAGTGGGAGGTGTCGCTGCCCATGTCGGGGGCTGGAACTAGATGATCTTTAAGGTCCATTCCAACCCACACCAATCTATGATTCTATTAATTTATTCACGTGCCTCAGCCCATATATACTTGCTAGATTTTGCTGCTCTGACACAAAACCAAAATGCATACTGCCACCATAGCAGTATTAGAGAGAACAGTAAACAAGAACTTGGTACAAGTACAGAAAATGCTCTGAAGAAAAGCCCGCATCATCTTGGATTTCAATATTGGTACAGCCAGTATATACCATTAAAATAGTAGCAAAAGACAGAGTGTCTTTCAACCTAATCAATTACATCATTTAATATCTGACACCACTGAAGTGGAGGTAGAGCTCTGGCTACATCTGTGTAGTTTTCTTCCATTGTTTTCACTATATACTACTATCAATTTAATAACTGGAATAACAGCCACACCAGAAAGAACATCATTTCTGACTAAGGACTCCTGCTACTGGCTCCATATGGCAAACACATGAAGAAAAGAAATAGAGGGGGGACTATGCCTGTGTAAAAAGAGCCATGCTCCTGGTGTTTTTTTCTCTCCTTTCCCCTTCCCCAAATTCTTAATGGGGTCCATCTCTTTCTGGAGCTTCCCAGGAACATGGGAACCACAAACATGGAAATGCATCTCTTCCTTCAGTGGGTGGAAAGAGAACTACAATGTCTTCAGGAGGAGTAACTGCACCAGGGAATCCAATGCTAAACCCCAAGTCTCTCTTGTCGGTTTTGAGGTGCTTTAAAACATATAGCTCCGTGCCTGCAGAATCACAAGGGTTGAAAGAGGCTGGATTGACCGTAGCTGACAGTCCGGAGAAAGGAATGGTATGCAAGCTCCTAGCATGGCCTGAATCAGGCCTGGGTTGCAGCACTGGAAATTTGCTTTGCTAACCTCTTAAAACAGAGGAGCAGCCTTTCAAGTCATGAGGTGCCACAACAGCTTCAAGACATTAGTAAGCTAAGAAACAGCCTCAATGATCTGGCAATTTTACTACCAGATTCAAGGGGAGCAAAATTGATCTCTCAAGTTGGCAACCTATTCAGAAAGTCTTAGTTTGCTCTGTCCTTTGACGTATTTTCAGCTTTGGAACATAAAACATTACCAGTGATTAACGTGGAGCTGGCATGGGCCAAGGCATCTTGTTATACTTCAATACGTTCCAGGGACAAGTGGATTGAAGACAGCTGGCTTTGCAAATTTACACCAGAACTTGTCTCAGTACTATGAGGAAAATAAGATATTCATAAAAATATTCTAGAATCCCCAAATCTATATGAATGTGTGCCAAAAACTCATACAAAACAAAATCATTGTTCAATAGCCATTACTCTTCTATTTATAAAGTTTCTGTCACTCACTGGCAAACAGAGGTAATAACATTTGACTTGGAAGACAAATCACAAACCATGGAAAGTGGAAAGTGAATTGCAAGTCATCAGCTTGAGCATGTTGCAAGCTGAAAAGTGTTGCTCCAAACTATTCTGAGAATCCTTATGAATAACAAATACATTTGAAGAAACCCAGATCATTTCACACACAGCTCAAGCAGAGAAAAACAGGCTACATTTATGAGCATCACTCACAGTGGACAAATTAATCAGCTCTGCAATACGCTGCAACTATGACTACAGAAAGTATCTAGCATCAAGCATGAGTAAAATTGCAAGTGGCATTCCTCAGCAACAAACTGCAACTCCTTTAATGCAGTTTCAGGCTCATTTTCTTTCCCTAGGATGAAGAGGTGGAGATTAATTGTCCCAGCTTGTCCATATGAATATTTAATACCTCTGGTATTGGATAGGTTCTAGATAGCGTGTACTTCACATTCCCATTTGAACAAATGGCCAACAGTTCAGAATGTTGGTAGGACATGACACAAAGGGCAGACTACTCTCAGAGATGAAAATGGTATTCGGACAAACATTATTTACAGCAGTGACTTTGGGGTTTCCATATCTCTTTTGGGTTATTCTTGACACAAGCGCACTGACTCAGAGAAGTGAAGAGCCTTGAGCTGGAATAGATACCGGATGTTTGGCTTGAGGCTTGGCAATCTTGTCATGACCTTGGAAATGAGAGCCAAGTAAAAAAAAATGAAATGGATGAACTGGGCGGTAGAAGTAGAGGCCCAATCAGAGCTCCATAAGTTTCCCTCATAGCCCCATGCAGGAACACCATGAAAAGTCTGTTCAAGTCAAAATCTCAGAGTATTATTTGTGGAGAGGAAATACATCAAACGCATTAAGAATGAAGTGTATAAGAGTCATCACAGAACAATACCACAGAACAATACCACAGGGGTCCTGCAGATTCTGCAACTTGGGGGTTATTTTTGCTCCTGTCCCTTGTTGTCTTCATACTCATGGTCTCTCAGACCTCCTCACACAATATAGAATCATAGAATTGTTTAGGTTGGAAAAGATCTTCAAGATCATCAAGTCTAACTGCTAACTCAGCCCTGCCAGATCACCAATAAACCATGTCCCTAAGTGCCACATCTACATATCTTTTAAATATCTCCAGGGATGGTGATTCCGCCACATCCCTGGACAGCCTGTTCCAGAACTTTACAACCCTTTTAGTGAAAATTTTTTTTCTAATATCCAACCTAAACCTCCCCTGGTGCATGTCGAGGCCTTTTCCTCTTGTCCTATTGCTTGTTACTTGGGAGAACAGAACTACCCCATCGCTACAACCTCCTTTCAGGTAGTTGTAGAGGGTGATAAGGTCTCCCCTGAGCCTCCTTTTCTCCAGGCTAAACAACCCCAGTTCCTTCAGCCACCCCTCATAAGACTTGTTCCCTAGACCCTTCATCAGCTTCATTGCCCTTCTTTGGACATGGACCAACACCTCAATGTCCTTCCTCTAGTGAGGGGCCCAAAACCGACCACAGTACTCGAGGTGTGGCCTCACCACTGCCAAGTACAGGGGGATGATCACTTGTCTAGTCCTGCTGGCCTCACTGTTTCTGACACAAGCCAGGATGCTGTTGGCCTTCTTGGCCACCTGGGCACACTGCTGGCTCATATTCAGCCCTCTGGTGACCAGAACACTCAGGTCCTTTTCTGCCCAGCAGCTTTCCAGCCACTCTTCCCCAAGCCTGTAGCACTGCATGGGGTTGTTGTGAACCAAGTGCAGGACCCACCACTTGGCCTTGTTGAACCTCATACCACCGGCCTCAGCCCATCGATCCAGCCTGTCCAGAACCCTCTGTAGAGCCTTCCTACTTTCAAGCAGATCAACACACCCACTTAACTTGGTGTCATCTGCAGACTTACTGAGGATGCCCTCAATTCCCTCATCCAGATCATTGGTAAAAATATTAAAGATAACTGGCCCCAATACTAAGCCCTGGTGAACACCACTTGTGACTGGCCATCAAGTGGATTTAACTCCATTCATCACCTCTCTCCAGGCCCAGCCATCCAGACAATTTTTTATCCAGTGAGGCATACACCCATGCAAGCCATGAGAAGCCAGTGTCTCCAGGGGAACGCTGGGGGAAACGTGTCAAAAGCTTTACTGAAGTCCAAGTAGACAATATCCACAGCCTTTGCTTTATCCACTAAGTGGGTCACCTTGTCATAGGAGGAGATGAGGTCAATCAAGTAGGACCTGCCTCTCATAAACACATGCTGACTGGCCCTGATTGCCTGGTTGTCCTGTATGTGCTGTGTGATGGCACTCGGGATGATCTGTTCCATAACCTTCCCTGGAACTGAGGTCAGACTGACAGACCTGTAGTTCCTTGGCTTCTCCTTCCAGCCCTTCCTGTAGATGGGTGTCTCATTTGCCAATCTCCAGTCAGCTGGAACCTCCCCAGTTAGCCAGGACTACTGATAAATGATTGAAAGTGACTTGGCAATAATTTCTGCCAGATCCTTCACTACCCTTGGGTGAATCCCATCTGGCCCCATAGACTTGTATGTGTCTAAGTGGTATAGTAGGTCACTGATCATTTCCTCTTGGATTATGGGGGCTTCATTCAGCTCCTCATCCCTGTCATCCAGCTCAGGGGGTTGGTTACCCAGAGAACAACTAGTCCTATTATTAAAGACTGAGGCAAAAAAGGCATTAAGTACCTCAGCCTTTTCCTCAGCCTTGGTGACAATGCTTTTCCCCACTTCCGATAGAGGATGGAGATTCTCCTTGGTCCTCCTTTTGCTGTTAATGTATTTATAGAAACACTTTTCATTGTCTTTTATGACAGTAGCCAGAATAAGTTCTAGCTGGGTTTTAGCCTTTCTAATTTTCTTTTTGCATAGCTTCACAGAATCTTTGTAGTCTTCGCAAGTTGCCATCTTCTTGACCTGGACCTTCCTGCCCACAATTTCTGCAAAATCTTTGGCTATTTTCTCACCACTTTCTTCTTCTATCTAGATGATAACCTTTTCTTGCTTAATTTGTGTGACCAGTGTCTACTCAGGCTCCCCTATCTTTTATCTTATCCCTCTCCTATCTTTTCTACAACATGATCACCTGGAAGCTCTGCAGAATGCCCAGCACCACTCCATCCTGTCCCACTGCCCCTGTTCCTCATCACAATCTGCTCTCACTCCTGTGGAGCAAAGTGATGGGTCTGCTCATGCTCCTCTGTCCCACCTGCTCCTTTCCCTTGATGACATCCCTAATCCTTGTGCCTCGCTTAAAGGAAACTGATGCATCCATAGATGGAGATAAACACACATATACACACTTTCCCTTTCAATGTCCTCAGCCACCACTTTTGAAAGAGTCGTCCTGGCAACATGCTTCTGCAGGGACCATAGGGCCCATGCCCCAAGACCCCTTAGGCTACTTCTAAGGGGCAGACACAGGAATTCAAACGCCGTGAGGAAAAAATGTCAAAACCTTCAACACCTTCCTTCACACAATGCAAATTATGGCATACAACTCAAAGAAGCCACAGTCAAGGTTAGCCTTATTAAGTTCATCTGGCTAGTTGAGTAGATGAAGCTGAGGTTTTGGGTTGTTTTGTTTTAAATTGCATAGCACAAAAATCATCCACCAATACCCACAAAAAGATACACAGTCAAATAATCCCAGGAAATAGAAAAAGAGACAGATGGAGAATTTGCCTGGCTAATTTTTCTCCCCTGTGGCTGCTGTGCTCTTTCTGCTAGAAAGGATGTGGAAGGAGGCAAAGTGAACAAAGACTTTGTGGGATGCACAGATAACTGTAATATTTCTTTAAGTCCACATGAAAAACATTAGTGAAAAGGAAAAAAGGATTAAGGATTAGTAATAGCCAGAAAAGCAACTTCATCACTAACAGCAAAGTGGAATTCCTTTTTCTATCCTGGTAAAGTTCCTTGCTCAGTTTTGCAAACAAGAAACACGTTCTGTCCTTAATTTAATATCTTTGAAGGGACTTAATCTCTACGCTTGAAGTAAAGTTCATGAGAAAGCATTTCACGAAAAAGAAAGGCGTTCAGTGTTTGCCTCAATGAGGACCAACAAGATGCTTTATATTTGCCAAGTGCCTGCCTGTGAGTGAGCCCAGGGGCTGCTCTGTCTTGCTTTGCAGAGCTGGGAAGGAGCTGCAGAGGTGGTGAAGCACATCAGGATGCACAGGGCACAGCATGCATCAAATGACCTCTGAGCCATAGCGTTACCTACCAGTGGTACCTGGCGGTGGGCAGGAGGCTCCATCAGCACCCCTGGACCAGAGCAACAGTAACTAAATACTAGCAGCCATATCCAGTGTTCCACATAGCCACGGACAAACCTATTTTCCACCTCATCCTTTGAGCCAGGCAGCAGAGGATAGAGGTTATGGCCAGGCAGGTGGTACAGATGGGAGATGGGCTGGGGGAGCAGACAGGCTGTGTGGGGCCTGAGCAGTGCCCAGAGCGGTCACCAAGCACAGATGGTGTGTGCCTGGCTGCCTGGTGGGTGTAGCATGCCCTGCTTTCCTCAGAGTGATGTTCAGCAGGAATACATGGCAGCTGCTCACTCGCCTCCCCCAGGGACATTTCAATCAGTCCTTTCCCCCTGCAACCCCCTTTCTCCTTCCTCAGGCAAGACTGCTGCTTGTTGTCACCTCCAGTGATTTCCAAGGGGTGGTTCTGCCATTCAAATAATTCAATGCCTTTTCCCCAATTCCCTCAGCCAAGGCTGTGGGTTCCCCAGTGCTGCTTTGGTCCCTTTGGGCAGCTTCAGTGATCTGACGTGAGTCAGACCCAGGGCTGTGAGCAGAAGGTGCCAGTGATGTGCTGCAGCCATCAGCGAGACATCATAAACTCACAGCAGCATGCAGGTTTGGGTCTTTGTTTTTGGCTTGCTTTTGGTGGCTTGCTCCATTACTCGTTCCTCACACACCCATAATGGGAAAGGCTAGCCATAAAATCCTGCATGTATTTTTCTTAGCATCTCTGGCTGCTTAGTCAAATGTCAAAAATATAAATACTTGAGAGAACTAGTTTCCTTTTATGTACAAAAAGTGAAAGGCAGGGAAAGAGAATTCTGTCTATGTTAAGTATTTTCTTTGCTTTTGTTCACAAAGGGAAGGAATTAGGCAGTTAAAATAATAATACAATTGGTAACATTAGTTTTGAATGTTGTTTACAGTATTTTTAAGGCTTCTCTTCTCCTGCCTCCCTTTCTTTCTCTCACTGAATAGAAGGGAAATTGCCTAATTTAATTTGGTTGCCTGGTTGGCCATATTAGTGCATCTCATTTAGAAGAGCATCCCTGAGAAGAATGGCACGTTTTTAATGCCCACTTTATGTCAGTCTTTGTATTTCTGCTTAGCACTGATTAGTGAAGTCACTCTGAAGATCTGATTTACAAGCTATTCGCCTGATCTCCAGAAGAATGTTCGCTGTTTCTCAGCTGGAGAATTACTGTGCTTGTAGCTTGACCTCCAGATGTAAACATCTGCTCCTTTCACCCCTTCTAAGGGTAAAATTGGAATGTTTTCTTGTATGCCCATTTTTGTCCTCCAGCTGCATCTGTCCCAAAAAGCTATATATGCTGGTCTCTGAAATATTAAGTAATCCTGTTATATATTATTTGAATCTGTATTAGAGTAAAAACTGCATACAGATGTGTTTTGGATTCTGCAGATGCAATAGCAGTTGGAGGACCAGTGAGTGATGGCAGTGGCCATTTCCACATTCACAGCAATTTTCTGAAAAGCAGCAAGAAAACTGACTTTGCAGACATAAGACCTGCAATGGCAAGGAGGCACTACAGTTAAACAGAGCACCAGGAAAACATTTTTTTTTAAAATTTAAATTATCTCCATCCAGAAGCCTGATTGTCATGAAACAGTGCCTGGGGATGATTTCTCCTAGATGGACTACTAGAGGGACAAGGTTTTGTCTTGGCAGGACTGAGAAGGACAAACAATGGGTCACGTAACAGTGCATGTGGCTACTGGCACAGTTCAAAGTTTTCCCGATTTCATCCAATAGCAAAGGGTGATCACATACAGGTACTTAGACCCTGTTACTGTTCCCCAAAGGTACTCTGTGAAGATACAGTGACCTAGAGAGTGTATGCAGGCAACCAGAACAGACTTGACTATTTTCAGCAAAGCGTGTATTCATCATAGAGCTATCCCCTTTCACACATTTCATCTTTCAGCAATTATGATACTTCCTAGTTGCAGCTGTTTCTCACCAACCTTAATGTGCTTTCCCAAAGAATGAGACACTTTTTGAAAGCCTACCAAACCACGTTGTTGGAAAGCCTTGTCTGACAGCTCTTGCAGAAGAGTTTCACAGGAAACAAATAAAATGGGCAGCACATTAATTATCTTTCTTCAAACAAATTATTTTAAATCCATTTCCTCCCACCATTAGCTGAGTTCTCATGCTGATATGGGCACTGTTGGTCACGTGCTGACATTGTTACACATGGCAAAGCCAGTGGAGAGAAGTCACTGAAAACACAACCCTCCCCATCACTGACCTAACTTACCCTGGGGACAAATTCAGCCCTGACATACATGGGTGTTGCTTCCATTATAGCTGTTTAGCAGAGATGAACACAGAAGTTAAAGGAAGAGGGCTCCAGAGCTACCTTTCATCCTTCTGTAATCTGTTTTTCCTACTGCATTTGTTGTATTAGCCTGCAAGGCTCATTCATGCTAATTTGCCACTCACACCCGTTTTGTAACAAACGTGTACCCAATGTGAAATTTACTCCCCCAATTATAATCACAGCTGGAATTATCACAGAGACTTCCTTCATGTTTCTGCACTGTTTTTGCAAGCTCCTGCTGGGTTGAGTTTGGCATATTCATTGGAATATTCTTCCAATGAGACAGAAGACCACCACCATGTTACATTGGAGGCACTGCATCGCTCTGAACAGCCCCAACATCTGCTAATTCCCAAGATATGCTCATTGGGAAAAAAGGTTCCACTTGGCTTGAAAAAGTATATGAACAGTAAGAACAGCACAGAAAAAAAGCACCAATATCTCCAATACTCTATTCTAGCACTTAGCAGGAAAACACCCTTGGAAATGAAAAGATTGCTCAGTCTTTACGACAATGAGTGATACTCCCTAAACACATCCAAGTAGCTCTGGAGTGTCATTTTACCAAACATAAAAAAAAGTATCAAGGCATCTATTTCCTGACTAAAATCTGCAACAGGTAACCCAAGTGGCAGGAGCCTACAACCCTAGCAGGGCTGGACAGAAAAATATGAATCTCTTAAATCAGATAGGATAATATTGGCAGAGCCACATAGATTCCCCCAGAGAGGGAAAATTATCCAAAATGGGAAATAAATGGGACATTTATATACCAATTCCTCCCATTTCAAGCTACCACAAACGTGGGGCAAGACATCACTTACTATTTGAAGAAGTGTTTTGCACGCTGCAGGACTGATGGAAGATAGCTGATGCAAGATAACCCAAGCCCCAAAGGAGAGAAAATGGAGAGCAGCAGGACAGCCAAGGGTCTTTAATATGTTTGAATAACAACCCACACTTGGCTAATATACCCCCACTACTAGATGGGGAGAGATTGTCTAGTCCTGTGGCAATCTGGTGTGGCTTTCAGGTACAGCCTGGCCAAAATTAAGCCAGCAGGCAGATTTGCATATCGGTTGTCTGTGGCTGAGACTTGCTGTTTATTCTGTTTCCTATACAGATGCCTTGCAGGTTATCAATACATATAATTGTTTCACAGTGTCAGGTTTCTGTATCTGCTGCAAAACAAGCCAGAAGACTCGGTCTGTGTTCAGGTCAGGTCAGGTCAAACTCATTTCTCTCACTTCAGCTTTCATAAATTTCAGTTCAAATTCTCAAGACTGATCTGCACAGAAACTGGTACAAATTCCTCATAGTTTTCCTGGGCAGACCTGTTGCAGCATGGATGAACTTTGCACAGAATTATTTTTTTCATCCCTTTTGCACCTCTCTGTTTCTCTGAGTGGCTGCCCTATGATCTCTTCCTCTAAGCTGCCTGAGGCTGGGCCAGGCAGGGCCAGGCTGTGATGGGGATGCTCAGGTGCTGTGCTGCGGGTATTGAGATATTGTCATGGCAGACACAGGCAGGATCCACCTGCATATAACACAACAAATCTGGCCTGTCTGTAAACCTCTATCTACTCTTCTATGAGAAAAAACCAACAGACTATGTCCAGGCACTGAGGTAGAGACAGGAGCCATCTAAGAAGACAAATTTATAAGAAAAAAAACTATGTTTTGTCCCAAAATGAGACCTCCTATGAAAATTTTCAAACAAGAATATTCTCCCTAGCCTTCCCTGCTGCTCTTGAAGCTTTCCATAGGGAATGCTTAATTTTTCCACTCCAGCCACAGTTGCACAACCTCAATATGAGGGTGCCCTCCCTTTGGCTTCTAAATCTCATAATTTTCCCGCCATGAGCACTGGCAGCTCTGTGGTGAGTGGTGCGAGACTGATCTCCCCACTGAGATTAGATGTGCATGCAATATCAACTCTGTGTTATCTGTACCTCTGCCGCCGGTGCTGCCAGACAGGATAAGGATCCATCACAGGGCAGATGTAACCAGCAGAGCGAGGAGAAGTGGGGTATCTCAGAGGGAAGGAAGAGGTGAGATGCCCCCCAGCAGCAGCTGTACACCTTGCCTCCAAATTATTTTATTCTATAGGCCTTGGTTTGCTGCTATGCAATTTCACTGCCTGGGGTTGCGGGGGACAAGAAAACTTCTCTCTTTACCAGTTATGTTGAAGTAGGAGTTGTCTGCAAGCACAGCTATCCAGTGTGTGGTATATGATGAGCCAGTGATCTGAGCCTAATTCTTAATAAAAAGGATCCTGGAAAATTGCCATATTCCTGCAATTAAGTCAATCTAATAACAAATGATGTTCAAAAAACCTGCTTGAAAACTGAGTTTCAAAGGTAAGTTCTCTAATAGTAGGAGATGCTAGAATTAAATAACCCATTCAAACTTATTTTGTTCCTTTCTGCACATTCATTATTACACAGCTTTTAATTACATCCTATATTTTGCAAATAGCTCCTATCTCTTTCACTGAACATGATGGATGGAACAAAAGAGTGACACAGAGTTAAAAAGCAGATTCCTGGCAGAGGAGATTTTATCCCTAACTGCTGAAGTCTGACAGACTATAAGCAAATGAATGTAGAGTTTCCCACTGCAAATTATCTTGTAAAAGTCAAGAAGTTTATAAACCAAGTTAACTAAGTTAACAAAGTCCTAATAATAACAGTGCAGTGACTCCCATGGGAAAACCAATTTGATTTAAATACTCTTCACTCCCCTTTAAAAATTCTGTTTACATGATAAAGATATCATAAACATGTAAGAAATGAGAAAAACAAGGCTTCTGGGGAGGAGAGATGGGGAAGAGGGAGTGGGAAGGACTAGAGATGCTTTTGAATTAATGGGAAACAAACAAAACCTTTAGGAAGCCAGCCAGTGGGATTGTCAGATAATGCTTCCTATGTATTTATGCAAAAGAGATACAAACTCTGAAACGGGAAATCTGCTTTAAATTTTGAAAAAGGTCTATTTGCTTGCAAATGTCTCATCAGCTGCAGAAAAGATATCAGAAAAGGATAGGACTGAAAGTCAATTTGCTTGCAAATCCTACTGATAAAGATGACACTGGTATACAGTTGAAGAAATAACATGCACATGGTCTTCTCATTTTGTCATTTGGATCTGGAGCATGTCAGCAAGTGAGTTTCAAGGGGTAAAAAAAGCTGGACTGTGTTTGTTTGAGTAAAGTTTAGATAGCAAGTTGACTACAATTTGGCAAACTCGCAGTTCTGTGGGAGCAAAAATAAATTGTTTAATTTCACTTGCAAAGAAAGAATGAAAGATAATAAACTCAAACTGCAGGAAACAAGAGTATTCACTGTGGTTGCTGCTTTTGAAACAGTAAGCTTTGGCGTAAGTTAGCTTATCTTCAAAACTCAACAACAACCAGAAAGGTAATATTCATAATAGATAAGCGATTTTTTCCCAAACATCTTTTTTTTTTCTACTTTTCTGTCTGTATTTATTAATAAAAGCTCACAAAAGCAGAAAAATATTATATTCGCTTTGCAGATCATACACCAAGTATGCAACTGCGTATAAGAAGTGTCTGTTCTCTATATGCAAATGAGTTATTTTTTATAGAACCCAAAGGATACAAATGCAAATTACACAGAAGTATTTTCATCAAACGCATTTTAAAAAAAAAGGCTTCCAACAGCAAAATGAACTGCTGTTGTAAATGCAGCTTCACATTTCCCTTTTGCTTCCATCAGACCAAATTCTGTCTTTCCTCTGACCACAGTCCACAAGGGCTCCCCACTGCAAAGCTCGGCAGCAGCTCTCTGCTTTCTCACACGCCTCCCTGTCTGCCAGGAGAGGTGCAGGGACACCAGCACCCACATCTCCCAGTCCCCATCTCCAAGCCTTGCATTTATACTCGTTGCAGCCTGCTGCTGCACGGCACCCACATCTGGTCCCTTTGCACACACCCATCTCATGTAGGTTTTCCTGCAACCCTCCTGGTGCAGGGACTTTGCACAGGGAACATACTTTCACCACGGGTTGATGGTTCGTGGCTGCAGTGTGCACATGGTCTGGTGTAAGGTAATAATGTGGTGTCTGAAAGAAAGGCTTTACCAGGGTGAGCAGTGGAACAAATGGTCTGTATCTGTATGTGCAATGAGTGAGCTGAGACTTTAGCATACTCTCCCAACCAACCCTATCAGCTGAACAGAGCTAAGAAACGATGCAGGCAGAGCACGGCAGCATAAAGCTGAGTAGGTGAAAGAGGAAAATCCCTCAAATCAGGATGGACCCCAAGAAATGTAAACCATAGGTGGCAACTGGAGCATATGCAGCCCATATTGCTGTGCAAAAGCCACCCTGTACCTCATCTCTCTCAAAAGACCCCTGAGCAGTTTCACTGTTGTTATTTCTTTTTACCTGGCAAGTCTTCAGCAGGCAGGCTGTGGTTTTTAAGGTGAAAGATGAGGAGCTTCCCCATGATCAGACTGGGATCACATAGCTGCCTGTAGTCCTCAGGGACCATGTGCCATCAGAGCATTTCTAGCCCTGTTCAGTCCCTTCCTTGCTGATGTGAGTCCTGGGGGGTTATTTCTAGTGAACCAGGAGCATGAGAGATGAACCCTCCTGAGCATTCTTTGCTAACTCCAAAACACCTTCCCCACTCACTTAAAGACCACAATTCTTACTATAAAACCAGCAGAGGTTATGCTTTGGCTTATAAACCATCAAAACAGTTCTTACCTTTGGTGTCAGTGTGCCCACGAGTCAGAGCTGGCTGCAGTAGCCACGGCCATTTCACACAAGGAGCAATCTCTTAGAGAGACACTGCTGAATTGCGTCACAGCCCACCTTGAAGGTCTTTTGCAACACCTTCATCTTCCCACAAGCTTTGCCCAATCAAGGAGTCCTGCTCACAGTTGAAAGTCCTCATGCCATTGACTGAAAAAGAAAGAAATTAAATCTAAATCAATCCATTCTTCTTTCCTGCCACAAAAGAAAACCCACTAATCATAGCAGATCTTTGACCAAGGCAAAAAATGAAGCAATGGCATAAACTCCATAAAAACCCTAAGGGAGATTCCTATTGCATTTATGTAAGAAGCAGGCAGATACTCAAGTGAATGGTGCCCAGTAAAAGGCCAGAGTCAAGAAGCAGGGCCACCGATTTCTGGCTTTGATGGGGTTGCATGTGAGGCCAGCACAGCCCCTGCTTCCCAAGTGGCTTGTTGCATCTCCGAGTGTACGTGTATGCCCCTATGATCGAGTTAGATTGCCTGAAATGTTGGGCCTGCCTGGACAAAGCCAAGGTTTTTCCTCCCAGCAGCCTCCAGGAGATGGGCAGCACTGACAGCACTAGCTCCCAAGAACATTTGTTTCCATGTTGCTAAACCAGCAAGGAATCTAACAACAAACATAAGCAATGGGGACTGGCTTTTAGACTGATAGTGCTTTGTTAAGCCATTCCCACTGCTTGTAAAACTACTCTGGGATGAGCTTTAGAACTCATGGCTCAGTATGAGGAAGTGTGAAGAATTACTGCAGAATGAAAGCCTGAGAAGGAAAAGGCTGATTCATTCTTTCTGTGTGAAATCACACACTCTAATTGTGTGATTTAAAAGCATTCTAATTTTCAACAGCTATTACGCCAATGTGACTTGAAGGGACAGTTGACTATTTATATGTCTCTGCTTTCCAACAGGAGAAGAGTAAGGGCGCTACTGATGATAAATACAGCATCTTAACTTATTTTGCTGAATTTAACATCAGTAAAAACTTTACATTTTTGCAAGGGCTGGATAGGCTGGTAAACTCCGGAACAATTTCGTCTTTCTCAGTGGCAGTCTCACTCAGATTCGTGGGAGGGATAGCATTTTTTTTCACTGACTGCACACCATTTTTCCATTATCTTTTTCTCAAAGTAAAATAGGCTGCACCAAATTCACAGAACTTCACGTACATGGCTAGTAAAGAAATATCTTCCCTATTCTGATAGCCTGCTCAGGGGATATCAGGTCAAACAGCTTTGCATCCTGAAGAAGTGGAATCTACTTGAAGAAGGGAACAGATTTGTGGCTTAGGCCCTGGGTTAAGATACAAGAAAACTGAATTTAATTCCTGGCCATAGGCATTGCCTGCGCCTTGCAGCAATTCCTTTACTCTTGGTGTGCTCCAGGTTTCTATCTGTAGGAAGCTGCCCTGACACCTCCAAGTCACAGGGGATCTGCAAAGATAAGTTCATTAAGTTTGACTGCCTGAGAAAAACAGAGGCATGAATAACTTCTGCTGCTTCTGCTTGTTTCTTTGCTTCCTGTGTTATACCCAAATGGACTGAGTATTATTCATATTAGGAGGTAGGTAGGTGGTAAATTGAAGAGGTGTATGTTTTCATCCCAGAAGCACACAGAAATTATTTAAGCAGCAAGATCCTAAGTTAGCTGCAAATTCAGCGAAATGAAGAATTTTTCATGAAAATGTCCGCAAAGGTTAGAGTCTTTGCCTCCAGGGTTGTATATCTGGCAGATGTCACACTTAATCTATTTTGTCAAAAACACAGCCTTAATCAGGGGGTGTTATATGAGGGCTAAGCACAACCAGATCACATTCTGGTTCTGTCTCCAGAACACTCTTCAGTTTAGCCTTTGAATTTTGAGGAATCTTTTGTTTTGTTTTTAGGTTAAACTAAAGGCAAAATAAGTGGTTAAACATGCAGATGAGGCATTGTCATGAGAAAATAATAATTTGTTTCACTGCAATAAGAAATCTCATTTACATAAAATGAGAAATAATTAAATTGGAGCTGAACTGTGTGTTCTATCAGCTTAATTGAATCTGAGCTACGTGTCTATGGCTGTTTTATCAGGGCTGGTTCCTGGAAAGCATTTGTTATTAGTCATTTTTGCAGCAAAAAAGATGAATCAACACTTCTTAACTGAGAGAGATAAGTCCTGGAATAAACTCCTGCTGAGCATCACAGATCAATACAGGCAATAGTAATGTGCCTGTAGAGCTGTGGAGAGCTTAGTCAAAAGGGAATTTAAAATATTGGCGAAGAAAGCCTTCTGTGTTTACTTGATGCCAAAGACAACTGCTACAGCTATCCACTCTGACTCTTTTAACAACTCAGGCTATATGATTTCACCATATAACTGTCTTCCTTCCCAACTACTTCCTTACTATATGAACAGACAACATTAAGACCCCTAAGATGCACATGTCTTTCAGGATTGGAGTTTCCCCATCAAGGGGGGCCATTCAGCTGATTTCTCTTCAGAAAGTGTTCTAGAGCTGCCTGGTGTTAAAGATTGCATTTCTTTCGTTATTTGCTTTTAATTTCAATATTCACATCCTCTAGAGTTTTACACTATTTTACAGGTCTTTCTGAAATCCCTCCAATTAAGTTCAGACACCTTGATTACACAGCATTTCCAACTGTGACTGGATCTCACCTCTTTGTACACCTGTGTCTCTTTCAAATTGCCTGAGCTTTAAGTGAATGTTTCCAATATGTCCACCTACAAGGTAACAAGGTTCCTGGTCCTCCACAGTTGCTTGTGAAAAGAGCTTTTCCATTTCTTGATCTGAGGAGCTCTCCTCAATATCCCCAATCCCAATCAGCTTCACCTGGAACATCACCTTTTCCTTGTCTCCATTTCACAGTGAGAATTCTTTCACATATCGTTAACAAATCCTGATGAAATATACTCAGACTATGAGTTGGGTATGACCTAGCTTTACCAACAACATCTGATGTTCATCCATCACCTGGATCACGTGGCATTGTTTCAAAGCTATGATGAGACTGTAAGTTTGGGACTCACCAGATTTACTGGCTTAGCAGTTATCACAGAAGGTTTATCCTAAAAAGGATCTCATACTGTATTGCAACAAGCCTTGCCAGCTGCAAACACATTGCTCCAACGTTGTGCTGTGTTCCTTCCGACGCATCTTTGGAAGTATATGCAGACCTCTGCTTCAGGTGTGGTCTCCTCTTCTGACAGGCCAGGGCAAGAGCTAAGACTGGAAGAACAGAAAGAGCAATGTGCACTACTCAGCATGTGTTTTCCTAAGGAATCAGGGGAATCACAGATTTATAGTTTGTACAAAAGAAAAATCCTGCACTACCAGCTTCTTGGCACAGCTCAAATGTGTTTGGGACTCAGACAAAGGGATGGAAAAATTGGTGGTGTGCTATCACCAGCATACGATAAATGCTTTAGACGGTCCTCAAAAAAAAAGAAAAAAAAGCAAAGAAATATATCTGAAGTGCCTCAAGTACTCAAAGCTTAAGTGACCTGTTAAAACTACACTGGAAGTCTGGGCAGAGTGGGAGATGAAAT